>JANBXI010000073.1:0-81049 GCA_024271845.1 Cryptococcus sp. VH57_BW
GTGAGGGGAGTGAGGGGAGTGAGGGGAGTGAGGGGAGTGAGGGGAGTGAGGGGAGTGAGGGGAGTGAGGGGAGTGAGGGGAGTGAGGGGAGTGAGGGGAGTGAGGGGAGTGAGGGGAGTGAGGGGAGTGAGGGGAGTGAGGGGAGTGAAGGGTCGAGTGCTCGAGGGAGCCGACAGAAGTCTGTCGGAGTGTGGATGAAGGCAAGAGGAGAAACAAACGCGCCCCGTGCGCGTGCTTGTCGCGTGTGAGATAGGCGCGCGGGAGGGGCAGACCGGAGGTCGTCCGGGGAGTGGCCTGGGGAGTGGCCGGTAGGGCAGCCACGCGCGCCTATCCGTCTGTCTTGCCGTCGGGCATCGGCCACAGCTGGGTCTGCTGTATTGTGTGCTCCCCCATTCGGCACGGGGAGCACGAGATGACGACTGGCGACCAGATCTCGGCAGGCGCAAGAGACAGACAGCCGCCAACCCCATGTCCCCACTCGTCCTCCCCCTGCCACAGGCGGCCATCGCCTTCCACCCTATATAACACCCACCCCCTCGCCCCGACCCGGCCAGTCCACCCACCACCCACCATGGCCCATATCCTCCACTCTCTCGGCATGTTGGCTGCCGTCCCCCAGTGGGCCAAGTCATCGTCCACCGCCATGACTGCCCTCTACTGCCTCGGCGCACTCGTCAGCGTCCTCGCCGTCGCATTCATCTACATGTTCCCTTATCGGGAGTGGCGCCTGCACTACCGCCACCTCCAAGGTGAGTATCGTCCACGGCCCCACCGCGTTGGCGCCAGTCCCCCCCCCTCACACCAGAGACCAATCCCCCGCAGGCCCCGCCAGCGATACCTTGCTCCTCGGCGTCCTCCCCACCATCTTCAAAGCGCCCCCGAATGCCCCCCACGGCAAATGGATAGCGCAGTACGGCCCCACCTTCCGCTACCGCGTCTTCTGCGGACTCCAGCGCTTCTTCACCGCCGACCCCCTCGCGCTCGGCTACATCCTCTCCCACCCTGATATCTTCCCGAAACCCCCCCAGGCGCGCAAGATGCTGCGCAGTATGCTCGGCAACGGCCTGCTCGTCTCAGAGGGCGACGACCACAAGAAGCAGCGCAAGGCGCTCAACGCGAGCTTCAGCCCTGCCGCGATCCGCGGGATGGTGCCGATATTCTACGACAAAGCATACGAGCTGCGCGAGAAAATCCTCGGGCTGGTGGAGGGCGCGCTAGAGGAGGCGCCGAGCCCCACGCCGGCAGTCGACGTGGATATCGTCGATGGCAGCAAGAAGATCGACGTGCTCAAGTATCTGGGCAAGACGACGCTGGATGTGATTGGCATCGCGGGGTTCAGCTATGATTTCAAGAGCCTGTCGACGGAGACCAACGAGCTTTCGGATGCGTATAGCAAGATGTTTTCAGTGGGGATGGATGTGGGGGTGCTGGGTATTCTTCAGCAGCTCATACCAATCCTCCAGAAGGTCATCGTGGGTTGCCCCTTCTCGGACCCTTCGGGGCGCGACTGATGTCTCAACGCAGCCGACGAAGCGTCTTCGCGTAGTCGCAGAGAGCCAGCGCATCACTCGCAGAGTCGGTATGGTTAGTACTATACCGCGCCGCCTCACATAGCTCAGCATGCACCCCTCGCACGTCTAGCTGACCCGGCCACTCTGATAGCAACTCGTCAATGACAAGAAACGCGCCATCCTTGCCGCCCACTCTGGCGGCCTCGAGAAGCGCGAAGATATCGGCAACGACCTGCTCTCCATCCTCCGTACGCACAGCTCAACCGCGTGGGCCAAACTATACCCAGTAATATGAGCTGATCTGGATCCCAACACCACTAGTCAAAGCGAACCTCGCGTCCGATATCAAGCCCGAGCAGCGCCTCTCCGACGTCGAGGTTCTCGACCAGATAACGACGTTTGTGAGTGCTCGCCTCACCCGCTTTTTGCGCCATCGCATGCGCATCGCCAGGACACAGGGAGCACGAGCTGACGACCACTCGGCGGGGATGGGGAAGATGCTCGCGGGGAACGAGACCTCGTCCACGGCGTTGACTTGGATCTTGTATATGCTGGCGCTTCATCCCGAGTCGCAGACGCGCTTGAGAGAGGAGGCGCTGGCCGTCCCGGACGACCGTCCTTCTGTGTGCGTCCCCGTCTCCCCCAACTTCTCAGCTCACGCTCACGCTCCCATCCGCTGACCTGGCCCTCCACCCGCCGCGCACCACCCACCGCCCACCGCCCACAGCGAAACCCTCAACTCCCTCCCGTACATGGACGCGGTCGTCCGCGAGGTCCTCCGGCTGTACGCTCCTGCACCCAGCACGATCCGCCAGTCAACAGAGGACTGTGTGATCCCCCTCAGTATGCCCGTGATTGACAGGAACGGCAAGAGCGTGGAGAGCGTGCGCGTTAATGCGGGGACGACCATTTTTATCCGTACGTTCTACTTGCTCCGCCAGGAGCAGCTCGTATGAGCCGTCGCGGCCGGCCGGACGACCACCGTCCCAGGCTGAGCTGACCTCTCGCCCTACCTACAGCAATCCTCAACGTCAACACCAACCCCACCATCTGGGGCCCCGACGCGGCGCAGTACAACCCTTCGCGCTTTCTCCCTGCTGAGGGCGGCGACGTCTCGCGTGCCAGCGTCATCCCGGGTACGTGGGGGAACCTTCTCTCGTTCCTGGGTGGCGCTCGTAACTGTATCGGCTATCGGTTCGCGCTGGCGGAGATCAAGGCCATCTTGTTTGTGTTGCTAAGGGGGCTTGAGTTTGCCGAGTTGCCGAGTAAGCCAGTCGTTGAGATTAAGGCTTCGTGAGTCTAGTCTTCCTCCTTCTGTCGGGCTGGATGTGTGTGGGGCTGATGAGCGCGCGTGGGGCAGGATCGTGATGCGCCCCAGGGTCGTGGGCGAGGAGAAAGCGGGGCTGCAGATGCCGCTTATGGTGAAGCCTCTCTCAGCTTGAGGGGCGGCAGGAGTGAGGGCGGGGATTAGCCCGTGTCTCGTCAGCACGATAGGTGGTCACGAGGGGGGGGGGGGGGGGCGCAGGGAGGGGACTTCACGATTGCCGCAATTCAAATGTAACTGTATCGTTAGAAATCGATGTCTCATGTACGGACTTGGGCGAAGCCATCTCACACACGTGCAGGATCACCGGACCGCTCTTGACCACGGTCACATGGGGAAAGCGGAAGAGTGCGGACGCCAGTCAGGTGTTGGTCGACCCTTTACGTGCAATGCATGGCAGACGAAGAGGACCCCTCGGTCTATCCTACCTCGCACAGGCAACCAGAGCAGGAAGGGAGTGTTGATGTCTTGGAGGTCCTCAGCACTGTGTACGTAGACATCAACACCCCCTCCGCTTTGGCTGCTTGTGCTATGTATGGCACACATGACACAGCCCCAAAGGAGCAGAAGCAATCCTTTGAGCATACCTCTTCCCCATCTGTCACCGGCTGGCGGGTCGGACCGGATGCTGTCTGGACGTCTTCTAGGAGACGCCAGCAAAGGAAGAAGATTATTGGGTGCCTTCCTTTCACTCGGGCTTCACTCGGGCCCGAGGCGGGTTGTCGGTGGAGATGTGTACGGTGTGAGCGGCGAGGAGGGGGAGTGGGGAGATGGTTGTTGTTGTTATATCAATATATATACATAGACACATGCCCACCGAGTGGTCGAGAATACGTCTCGAGAGAGCCCCACCCGCTTGCAGGGACAGCGGCACCGTCGCGTAGGAACTGCATACGGCCCAGGGCCCGAAGCTTAAACCTCTTCGCCTGGAACAGGTGCAGCTCAAGAAGAAGGGGGAATGCACGGGGAAGGCCATCTTGGTTGCCAACACGACAGCGTCTCATCCGTCGCCATCTATACAGGCCCTTACCCCACCAGGACTGTTGGCTCTTGACTCTACATCGCCTGTCCACACCGCGAGCTCTCCGTACTTGCCCCGCGCGCAGCACGCTCGACGCGCCCGCCACTCACTCGCCCGCCAAGAAAGCTCGTTTGCTCTTCCCCCAGCTCATCTCGCAACATCGCGCTCCCACAACAACCATGTCAGCAGACGCACCCACACCCACCCCTGCTGCCGGCTCGGGATCCCGCCCCTCGTCGCGCGCCACGTCGCCCATGCCGCTCTCCGCGAGCTCGGCGGACGGCGGGAGGGGGCTCATGCTCCCGCCGCCTGTGCCCGCCAAGGAGCAGATAAGTGGTGTCCCCGCTCCGTGAGTTTGGCTGTTCCGCCCGCCATCTCGGAGGAAGGTGGCGGCGACATACGCAGAGGAGGCGTGGAAAAGATGCCTCGTGGTGCGAAAGAGCCGAGAGGGGAAGGTGCATGTAATCCACGCTGACTCTGCGTCCTCTGTCCGCTTCCCCTCCCTGCTGGCTGCATATGCCATCACCGCAGACCAAGGATGTCCCGTCTCCCATCTCTCAAACAGCTCTCTGAACACCTCCACTACCACCCGTCCGCCACAACCCCTGCCTCGCAACCACACAGCTCGTTCGACCAGCCCACCCCCCCCCTCCCCGCCTCCTCAGCAACAGGCGACAGCAATTCCCCTGGCCCAGGCGCGAACGCCACCCCGCCCTCCCTCCGCATCGCCACCAACCCCACCATGCTGCAAGGCCCCCAGCCCACCGTCGGTGCTTCTCCCATCGTCGCGCCGAGCCCGTCGTCCCGCCTCCGCCTCCCTGCGAGCGCGATGATGCGCAGCCTCTCTGCCGGGTCGAACGGCGGAGCCAGCGGCGCGCTCGCGACGATCCACTCGTCGCCAGAGGCCGGATCAGCCTTGGAGGGACAGCAGACGACGCGACATGTCCACGCGCGATCCCCGTCGAGGCACTCGCAGACCCCGTCCCCGAGCTGGATCAGCAGAAACATCCCCGGTGTCGGTGAGTTGGGGGATTATCACTCCCCCGACGGTGGGGAGAAGACGCCCGACGGCGGGAGCGGGAGTGGGGGCGGGGGCTCCAGTTTGCCTCTGTCTGCTGGGAGAGGCGAGGGCCCCCCCGCTGGGGAAGGGGTGACCATGGCGAGGGGCTTGAGCCGGGATTATATCGAAGGGTACAAGGGCGTGGCGACTCTCGCCGAGATCAGGAGGAGGGTGAGCGTGAGTAGGGGGGCGCAGGGGCAGTCGCACCCTGCTGTGGCGGGGCTGCCTGGCGTGTCCCCCGCGGCGGTGAAGGAGGAACAGGAGAAGAAGGAGAAGGAGGGGCAGGAGGCGGAGAGTCCGCCAGAGACGGCGTCGCTTGCTTCCAGCGATGAGCCGCCCGCAAGGAACAAGGAGCACCCGCTCAAACACCAATGGTGAGTGGCGCTATGGCGTAACTATTCGCGAACTGGTTGGGACTGAAAAGGATGCGGTAGGACCTTGTACTTTGATGCTAAGGGGTTCAAACCTGATCCCAAGTTCGCCCCCAAGAAGGAAGGCGACAGCGTCTTGGCCGACTATGAGAGCACGCTCGCGAACGTGGGCAATTTCAGTACTGTGAGTTTAGCCATAAGCTCGCGCACATCTGTACTTCAGCTGACACGCCTATCCACAGGTTGAGGGCTTCGCGCGCCATCTCAACAACGTCCGTCTCCCGTCCCTCCTCGCCAAAAACTCCAACTACCACCTCTTCAAAGACGGTATTCGCCCGATGTGGGAGGACCCCGCGAACGCCAACGGCGGGAAATGGGTCGTCCTCTTCCGCTCGTCGCCCTCCACTCTCGATGTCGCGTGGGCCAATCTGTCGATGGCACTTGTGGGCGAGGTCCTCGATCCGGAGGATATGGTGTGCGGGCTCGTAGCGAGCTGCCGGCCAAAGGTGGATAGGATACAGGTGTGGACGAGGGGCAGGGACGACGTGGATGCGCTGAACAGGCTCGGCAAGCGGATTGTGGAGGCCATGGGCCTCGAAGGGCGGGACGCCGAGTGCATTTCGATGGAGTTCCAGGTGAGCTTATTCTGATCATCTCCCTCGTGAAGACGAGCTAACCACAGACGGCGAACAGTTCAACTCCACAGACAATTCCACTCCCCCTCCCAACAAATTCATCCACATCTCCTTCGCCGCCCGCCCACCCATGGGCAGCGGCACTCCGGGATCCCGCCCCGTCTCCTCCGCTTCAGCCTTTCAAGGCCCGCCAAGCCACCTACGCCCGAGCACCTCCACGCGCCCCCCGATCAATCTCGCGTACCCTTTGCCCCTCGCTCCCAACTCGCCCAGCGTTCTCGGCGGGACCAGCGCACAACTCAACGTGCCCTCTACGCCCAGCAGGAGGACAGTGAGCAGTGGGAATCCGTTCGGGAGCCAGATGGAGGGTATGGGAATGAGTATGGGGATGGCTCGGACGGGGAGTCATACTAGCCAGTTGGGGAAGGATGCGGGGATCACCGCCGGGGGCGGCGGGCACTGAGCTGTGTGCGAGCCGGTCCACTGTGGGAGGCTCATCTGTTGGGGTTAATCTTGTGGCGTCGCTGGGTACATGTCAGAAGGCTGTAGTATATTTCGGAGAGAGCAGGAGTTATTATTCTGTATGTCGGAGGATCGCTGCGGGCCTTGAAGGTGTTGGAACACATCATATCCATACCGGTGTTCAAAGACTATTGACGTCATATCTATACCTGCACTTGATAATCTGCCATACATTGCTTCACTTCTCAAGAGAGAGTAGCACATGCTGTCGGGCAGCAGTTGTGTGAGTTCTGAGTCATGATGACTGAATCACTCACGCTGGAACCGCATACCAACCTCCCACAAGCACCCACTCGCCACAATCCACTATGCGACATTCCGATATTCTGGCAGATGTGGTATGTGATACATGCAGAGTCGAGATGATTATGCTTCTTCCCCCTCCCTCACCGCAACACAGTACTATCTGGCGCCCTCCTCCAGGCGCCAATATACCATCCCCCCCCCCCCCCGCCCCTTCAGCCTCGGCCACTCAAGCCTGCAGCTCAGATGTGCGACTTTTGGGCCTCAATCTGTCGGACAATGTAGAGCGACGAGTCGAGGAATCGGTCAACGCAGTTCTCAAGGCAGGCGGCTTCACCCCTGGTTGAACGCATCAGGTTAGCGACGATATGGGGAAGAAGTGATTTTGGGGTGTGATATAACGCACTTGGAGAACTTTGAGCTGATGCTGCCGGTAATACATCTGCGCAATTGTCGTCAGTTCTTCGGTCCAGACCACATAGTGTAAATTCTCAGGAGTAGACGTACGTGTTCCAGCCTGCGGAAGATGGCATGTCAGTGGGGTCCGGCACAGCAACCTGCCCAAGATTACTCACAGGTGTTGGTGAGCTCGTGGATGCTAGCCTGGAGCTTAGCCTTGGCTTGTCTGCAAGTCAAGCCGTCAGCTTGACCATTACATTCCTTCAATAACGAGCCACAGAGGTATAGAAGCCGACATACTCTTGCTCAAGAAACCCCTCGAGCTCCCGCTACAGATTGAAGGTGGAGGGCATCGTCAGTTGTCGTTCTCGCCAACCAATCGATCGATAGTTCCAGCTGATAGACCCACCTTGGAGGCTTCGTCAAGGGCAGGAATGGCAGCAGGGGCAGACATATTTTCTGGGGTATTCAGCGAGTGTGGCGGGAAGAGGGGGCCGACGGGAATGGGAGTTTTCAATGTCAAAGATATGTACGGATGCCGAAGCTTCATCGGAAATCCGTCGAAGGTTGAGTTGAAGGTTCGGGACGGCGGTGGAGGCTATCCATGACGTGGGCTTTATTCTTGACTACCTTCTCTTTTCTCTGGGTGTTGGGCAAGGGGTGGAAGGCCACAGCTGGGCTTATATACTACGCTACACGGCTGCTCAGAAAATCATTCGAATATGCAAGTAGAAGGAAGTACAACGCGCTATGCGTGGTTATATAAAGTCATTATACAACAAGTGCCCCGTCTCAAATCACCACCGCCCTTGAGCCGCCGGCCAAGTGCGGTTAGTGCTCTCCGCAGCGGCTCATGCCCCACGCTTCCCAGCAGTTGCCAGACATCCCTCCACGACACTCAGCAGATGCTTGTTCTCCAGCGCTGCCTGCACTCGCTCTTTGTCGTTGAGCTGCTTGTTCACCGCGTGTTCCGACTGATGTGTGCCGGATTTGATCCGGATGTCGACTCGGTAGCGGGGTGGTAAAGCGCGGAGAAGACGAACACGGAGAGAGAGGCCTTTGTGGAAAGAGAAACATCAGTGAAAAAATTGAGGAAAAGGGACGAATTGGACGTACCGATGAGAGTAGACATGGAGCAGTGCGGGATTGTGGGTGTGAGGTACACGAGCACGCGGTTTCCCGCCACCCGGATATCTTCTGGATTGACTACTCGGAGCTGTTCAAGAGACACGGGGTGTTCTGGGTCTGTGATAGATCGAAGAAGATCTGCAAGAAGTCACTAGTGTCAGCATAAAGGTCCTGGTCACGCCGATGACAACATGACAAAGACAGTCAGAGTTGACAGGTAGCGGTCCGACCAGATATGATACTCACCGTAAACCTCCTGAGCATCAATCTCCTCCCTCTCCTCACCAGACCCAGATGAGTAGTCTGAGCCCTCCTCATCCGATAAAGCCTCCGCGGCCCAGAGCGTCGCCTTTGCAGACTTGCCGGCAGTGCGGCGAGGCAGCGCAGAGGCGGTGGATGCAAAGATGGTGGGGTTCGCGTTGTCAAGTGGACGAGACATCTTGAGAGGAATATTCCGGTGTCGTCTGGGGCTGAGATTATCAGTAATGCGACTTGGCGAATGTATATATGTAGCCGAAAGAAGATGCTGGACAAAGACGATGTGAAGGCGCTTTCAATCACAGCCGCTCGCCGACTTGAGATCCGTACGGAGTTGAAAATAAGGTTATTAACAACTCGATTCTTACGTCTCACCTCCGCCTTCTCGCCGCTTCTGGGAGGGCCCATCAACACCATCCATCGTCTCTTGCTTCTCTTCACTCTCCAGTGACCTTGGTGACTCTCGTGTATGACCTAACCTGTCATAATGAGTGACTACTCCTTCGTGCCGGGAGGGTCGCTCAAGTTCAAGGGCGACAGCGAGAAGTAGGTTCATCTCCCTCGACCACGACTCCCCCCGCTTCTACTATCTGGACGCCCAAACACCAATGACCGTCGCTTACATGCTGCATTACAACAGAAAGAAGAAGAAGAAGTCACACTCTTCGTCCGACCGCACCAAAGTTGACAGCGAAATCAAACAGAAGAGCAAGGACAAGGGCCGTGAGCGGGACATCAGCGAGGAGGTCGGCTCGGGTTCGCCCATACCGGACCGTGAGAAGGATGGCGGGGAGGGTAGCAAGCACAAGATGACGGAGGCGGAGAGGCGGTTCCAGGAGACGCAGAAGAAACGGGTGAGTCTGCCGATCAGTGAACGTCGCTGAGACGAGTACGCCTGGAACTAATCCGGTGTGGGTGTCTCTGTAGCGCCAGGAGAGGGTACGAGAGACGGCGAAGAAGACACACAAGGAGAGGGTATCGGAGTTCAATGCGAAGCTGGATGCTCTCAGGTGCGCCTGTCTTGGTAGCCACGAAGCGGTGTCAGGAATGCAGCTAACGAACGATTGTGATAGTGAACACCACGACTTGCCGCGTGTGAGTATCGCTGAAGGCTCAGTGCCGCTTGATTGCGTCAGTGCTAACTTGCCTCTCACAGATTGGGCCAGGGTAATAGCGGCTACTTCCACTTGCAACCACCCGCTGGGTGTTGGTGTGACACTGTCAGTTCGGGCAGCGGCGCGTCAATGTCGGCGAGGTCTGATCATGAGACGGTGTCGAGTACTGGTGCATGCAGCCAAGGATGTCTATCTCTTTCTTGTTAATCCTATCCCATCGGTCGTCAATGGAATAAAGGTATCGATACAGTGTTTGGCCGGCGGCGTCAAGAATGTCATGGGGTAGTGTGTGTCGGCAAAAGCCCTGTGCGGGTATCTGCATATGTGCCGGTGATGAGCAAGCGTGTTGAAGATAGAAGAAACGGGATGAGTGGCAGCAGACTGGGATGATGAGACCGGAGAGTACACATTACTGGTATCCAGCAAAGGTTCTCTCTATGGCCGAGACTCGGAGAGCAATAACTCAACGAGGCCCACACACACGTATGTTGCTGCGAACAGCAGCCCACACACCTCGGAAACCACCATGTCCATCCGCGGCCGGACATTGGGCACCAATTGCGGACACATACGCCTAAGTCTTTCGTTTTTGCTGATGGCAACCTCCTAATTGTTCTTTCCACAACGACATTCAGCTTCTTGGCGGCTCTCCTTCTCACATACATCTATAGACCACGCCCATGCCCCCACCAGACTCCCTCCCCGGTCTCCCGGACGATTATACGCCCCAGGTGAGCATTTAGTTCACAGTTTTTGGCCCTCTTCTCCGCGGAGAAGCTCGTCTGACGCGTGGTTCCTTGTAGTTCTTTGGGAATGATGTTGTGACTCTGAAAGACACCCCGCTGTACAAGGCCAAAGTTCTGGTGAGTATTGACCAGGTAACTACACAGTGTCGTCGTGTGAGCTGACAGCTGGCTATCTCACAGCGCTGCTGGTCAGACGAAGATGGTGCCATGCCTGCCCTTCAGCCTGGACAGGAGCCACACCCGCTTGATCGACCTCTCAAGCGTGGTGAGGTCGGTATAAGGTGAGTCTGTCATCTGACTACCTAATATATATATTGCATACCTTTCCACTGCAATGCGCCCATGTCTAAACACCAGCTAACCATACCTGCTCGCCGTTCTAGCCACCTCTCCACCGGCCACCTCTCTATTGTCCCTGAAGCCAGCGTCAAGCTCTTCCAGCGAGAGTTCCTCAAGGGCGACATTGTCAAGCGGACCCTCACCTCGCGCGAATCTGCTCTCATCGTGGACATAAAGACCGAGGTGCGGCTTCAGCAGATGTTTGATGGGGTTGTGCTGGATGGCTGGGTCCCGTTTGACCGGCTCGCCAACTCGCTCCAAGTGGATGCGCGGGATAGAGTCATCTATGACAACTGGATAGGGACGGTCGAGGAGGTGAGTCCCATCCCCGCTGGGATCAACGTGATGTGCTGACTCGACTGAATATCCAGGTTTTTGAAGACGGGCTTATCAAGACGGAGGGCGGGCAGTGCTACCGCCTGGCAGAGATGGGCGGGCTCTTGGAGCCAGGACGGAAACTGCAGGACGTCATCCCCAAATACGCTCTCAAGCCTGAGGGCATGTCCCAACCGCTTCCCCCCTTCGCGAACCCCGCGAAAGACCTTGTTATAAAGATCGACCCGGTGGTTGTTTATGTCATCTGGAACGCCTTGAACCAGACTGTGAGCTCATCGAACGCCGTCGAGAGGCCTGGACTCGACTGACAATCAGTCCTCTTCTAGCTCCCCGTGGCTGAGCAGGGAAACCACGAAGAACCGAAGCCTTTTTGGTATGGCGAGGACCTCAAGAAGCTCACGGTGTTCGACGTCATCAACAACCAGCCGCCTACTATTGGTGCCTCGGCGAGGTTCAAGACAAAGGAGGACGAGCTGCGTGAGTCCAGATGGCAATTTGTTGCACACCGTTATAGAATAAGCTGATACCGTACGTAACAGGGTATGGCTTGAAACCTTGGGAGGTTGCTGGGGTGAGCCTGTCAACTGTCAAGATCCTCGAGAGCCGGTCGACTTTGCTGCTCCGGTGGCAGCGGGGGGAGCAGACCGAAGAGCCTGCTAGTCAATTTGTCCCTTACGCGAACGTGGATGAGTGAGTGGCATGTGGTTTACCTGCTGGGCTGCTGTATCTGACCGGGAGTTTTACAGCTACGAGTCATGGCCCGGAGAGCACGTCGTCTGGCGGGGCGACAACGGCGAGCGGCGCCACGCCGTAGTGCAGAAATTTGACCCCTTCCAGCGCGTGGCCTCCCTCCTTTTCATGGACACCAAGACCATAGAGGTCGTCCCCGTCATGGAGCTGGACCCAGGCGGGCGCATGGACAACAACACGTACGGCGTCGGTATCGGCCAGCACGTGCTCCTATGCGCTGATAACGGCGCGCTCCTCCCCGAGGTACCTGCGCTTGGGCAGAACGAGACCCCGGTCAAGAACATGTGGTCGCGGCACGAGCTTGCGAAGCTCGCCGAGGAGTACGTGGGCAGCACGGGCAAGTTTGCGTGGTTCCCGCCTGAGGGGCGGCAGGACGCGGTGGACTGGTGGGGCGAGGTGGTGGAGCTGCATCTGGACGGGGACGTGTCGGTTCTGCTGCCCAACGGACAAAGGCGGAAAGTCGGGCTCAATAACCTCTACGTGTTGAACGACGTGCCGCCTGGAGTGCTGGACGAGCTGGGGCCGGGGGAGGAGGACGATTACATGGATGAGGATGGGGAGGAGTACCATGACGAGTACGGGGACGGGGAGGTGGATGACGAAGTGCTGAGGCAGGTTCAGGCGGCGATGCCGGGGGCGTATGTCAGCACGATGTCGTCGCTCGCCGGCATGGCGGCGGGGTTGCATTCATGGTCAGAAAGCAGGCGGGAGCCTTGGGAAGGGGCGAGCGACGCGAGCTGGGAGACGATGAGCGATGATGATACGGAGGCGGAAGTGATGGAAGTTGATAGGGTGGAAGAGGAGGCAAGCCAGCAGGCCCAGACCGTCTCTGATCCGGCTACCCCCAGGCCAGCATCCCCAACCCCTCCCATACCCCGACTCGCCCAAGCCCAAGCCGAATCCCAAGCCGAATCCCAATCCCAAGCCCAAGCCCAAGCCCAAGCCCAAGCCCAAGCCCAAGCCCAAGCCCAAGCCCAAGCCCAAGCCCAAGCCCAAGCCCAAGCCCAAGCCCAAGCCCAAGCCCAAGCCCAAGCCGGTCCCTCCTCTCTCGCCAACAACACTCCCCGCGCGCCCTTACCCAAGCAGGCGCTCGACGGGGACGACGAGCACTGGCAGCCATTCGTGATGCTGGAGCAGGCGCCCAAGGACCACAAGTACTATAACGAGCTGAGCTCGGGTGCGGCGGGGAAGAGTTATATCTCGAGGGTGCGGAAGGAGTACAAGACTCTGAGGTCGTCGTTGCCTGGTGAGTCGCCGCTGTCCCACGCCTGATAGCCAGCCCCATGTGGCCGAGCTAACGCATCGGGCTCGACAGAGAACATTCTTGTTCGGGCGTACGAAGATCGGTTAGATCTGCTTCGGGTACTGATAATCGGGCCTGAGGGTACACCGTGAGTCTACGTTATACGAATGGACGACAGGACACGTGCTAATAGTGTTGCTCGCAGGTACACTGACGCTCCCTTTGTGTTTGACGTCTACCTCAACCCCACCAAGTTCCCCAACGAGCCCCCCATCGTCCATTTCCACTCGCACACTAACGGCCACGGTCGATGCAATCGTACGTGTCATTTAATCGTCGTTGGACAAAGTATAATACGTGAGCTGACAGGGTCGACAATACAGCTAACCTGTACGAAGAGGGTAAGGTCTGCTTGTCGGTCTTGGGCACCTGGTCTGGTGACGAGTCGGAGTCTTGGAGGTAAGGGCAACTTTGACAAACTGCCATGGGCATCGAAAAGCTGACAAATCACTGCTCTCCTCAAGTCCTACGAAATCATCCCTCCTTCAGGTCTTTGTGTCCATATCGGGTTTGGTGCTCGTGCGATCCCCTTACCACTGCGAGCCGGCGTTTGCCAAGCTCGAAGGCACACGCGAGGGTAAAGTAAACTCGTAAGCCTCTCCTTTCATGATTACCGAGGGGATAAACACCGCGCGGGTCTAAGCTGATGGAATGTTCTGACCCGTATCACAATAGCCGGCTATATTCGGAAAAGGCATACGTCCTCTCGCGGTCCTTTGTCCGCACCGCCCTGGAGCGTCCGCCCTCAGGACTTGAGGAGGAGATACGTTATTTCTACATCACCAAGGGACGGCTGCAGGCTGTGATAGACCACGCGCAGCGGCTGATCGAGAAGGGCGAGGTGCCGGAGGAGGAGGAGGAGGAGAACGGGGAGATGTGGAATGCGGATGCCATGGGGAGGCTGACTATGGGCGCTATCATCACCCTGAAGGTAAGTTTTCCTCGTTTTCCCGAGATGACGGTATGCATGGGCAGGATAGGGTGGGGGACGCAGGGAAGCAGGGGTGGCGAAGAGGACCGGCCTCTGTGGGTGTGCGGTGGAGGGGTCGGGGACGGGGATGGCGGGGCCGAGTCGTTTCTCGCCTACGGGTATCAAGATTGGATCCGCAAAAGACGCTGACGAAGAAATTGGTAATTCCCACCAGCGATCGACCGCCGCACTGGAGAAGATCTGGGCGGCTGCCCCGTCGGCCGCATGAGCATGGTTGTTGTGCGGGGAGGCGGGTGTGTGGACGGGCTGTGGCGTGGACGGGTGTGTCTGTATGCATGGCATGGAGGACGCTCGAGGCTGCGGGAGGGGGATCGGCCGAGGAATGTTCTGGAGATTGCCGGGGCGCAGAGCTCGCCAATCGCGCGAGATATTTTTTCCTTTATTTCCAAATGTGCGGGTGATTTTCCCTTATCAATTTACACCGCGCCCCGCGAGCTCCCCTGCGCCGCCCGGCCGAGTAGCGAGCTCCAAACGCCGCCAGGGCCCAGCCCAGCCAGCCACCCGCCACCGCCAACCCGCCCCAGCCCCATATCACTCAGCCACCCATCCCGCATCTTCTTTTCTCTTCTCTCCCACAGAACAACAGCCACCATACCACTCCCAGCCAGAGCCCCTCTCCGCACCCTCCTCACCGCAGGCAGACTCCCACGCAGAACGCTCACGTGCCCACGCCCAGCGCGCCTCGTCCACACAGCTCCACCACCAGCCCCGAAGCCCACGCTCGTCCGAGGCCTCGCGACCGTCTCCCTACTCGACAACAAAGACACCCCACCCCCATCCACCACCATGGCCCCCATCCCCAACGGCGACTCCATCACAGTCAAGGAGCCCTCCACCAAGGGCGAGGTCAGCAAGAAGCAGCACTCCAAGGTAGTCATCATCGGGTCTGGGCCCGGTGGTCACACCGCTGCCATCTACCTCGCGCGAGCCAACCTCGAGCCCGTCCTCTACGAGGTGAGTCAGCCGTGTGAACCTGAACCTGTCCGTCCCTTCGTGGTCCTTTTGCTGACACTCCGGCCTGATATTTCAGGGTATGCTTGCCAACGGGTGAGTTTTGTAGTGCTGAGTAAGCGCCGAACGCGGGCGAAACTGACATGGATCCGTCGTACCACAGCTTCGCCCCCGGTGGTCAGCTCACCACCACTACCGAGGTCGAGAACTTCCCCGGTTTCCCCGAGGGCGTGACCGGTACCGAGATGATGGACAAGTTCCGTGCCCAGAGGTATGTTAGACTTGGTTTTTTCTTGCGGTGAGAGAAGCTTGAGCTCGGCGCTGACAAGCCGTACGTACGACATAGCGAACGATTTGGCACCAAGATTGTCACCGAGACCATTGCCCGTGTTGACCTTTCTGTCCGCCCCTTCAAGTACTGGACCGAGGGTGAGGAGGAGGAGGCCGAGTTCATGACCGCCGACACGTGAGTCAGACAGCTCGCAACTCCGTCGGGTACTCGAGCTGACCGTCTCCTATTTTTTTTAACACAGCATCATCATCGCCACAGGTGCCTCCGCCAAGCGTCTTTTCCTCCCCGGCGAGGACACCTACTGGCAATCCGGTATCTCCGCGTGCGCAGTCTGCGACGGTGCCGTCCCCATCTTCAGGAACAAGCCGCTCGCCGTTATCGGCGGTGGTGACAGTGCTGCTGAGGAGGCCACCTGTGAGTTTCCCCGCACCTTTCAAGCCATTGGGAAGATGAGCTGACATAGGGCTGCTCACAGACCTCACCAAGTACGGCTCCCACGTTTACGTCCTCGTCAGGCGAGAGGAGCTTCGTGCGAGCAAGATCATGGCCAAGCGTCTTGTGTCGCACCCTAAGGTCACCGTTCTCTGGAACGTGAGTGATACTTTCTCATGTCAAGCCCTTTTGAAACTACCGCTGACGATTGCCCCTCCGCAAACTAGACCGTGGCTACCGAGTGCAAGGGTGACGGCGACCTTCTCCAGTCCCTTGTCATCAAGAACGTCAAGACCGGCGAGGTCAAGGACCTCGCGGTGAACGGTCTCTTCTACGCTATCGGCCACGAGCCCGCCACCGCGCTCGTCAAGTCCCAGCTCGAGCTCGACGCCGACGGCTACATCAAGACCGTGCCCGGCACCGCGCAGACCTCCGTCAAGGGCGTCTTCGCCGCCGGCGACGTGCAGGACAAGAAGTACAGGCAGGCCATCACCTCGGCCGGGTCCGGGTGCATGGCTGCGCTCGAGGCCGAGAGGCTTATCAGTGAGGAGGAGGCAGACGAACTCGAGGTCGCGGCCTAGAATATTCAAGATCTAGAAATGTACGACCATATAGATATGCATAGGATGATGTCCTCTTCCCGGTCGATCAAGTCGTGTTACGCAAGACAGAGTTTTGTTAGGTACTTCAGTCATGCCGATGTGAGCATCACAATATTATCGTGGGGCGGGCAACCAAATGTCCACGGCACGTGGGCAGTGAGTGCAGTAGATAATTGAAAAGTGTTGTCTACAGCAGTATAGGAGCACTCGGCAGATACCCGGAGCGTCCATGGATATTTGGCAAGTGCTGCATGTCATGTCTGTGATAGAGATCCAACTAGACGACGGGACCCTCACATGCCCATGATGTCCTTGAGTGCATCGGCGGCAGCGGCATCCAGGTCCTGAGGAGGGGGAGGGGGCGGGACGGCAGGAGCGTCCTCGGTCGGTGCAGCTGCCTCCTCAGGGGGAGGCGGCGGCGGAGCCGGGCCCAGGAATTCCTCCTGCAGTTGGATTGTCAGCTTTCGGCGCCTCGCACCCAAGATAAATAGCAGGTCACCTCTGGCACGTTAGCCACCAGAATAGTCCTCCCGGCAAATTGCCTCCCTCCAATAGCCTTCATGGCCTTCTTTGTGCCCTCCACATCCTTGTACAGAACATACACCCTCCCAACACCAGCCTCCTCGTCGGTCTTCCTCACCCTGTCGGCAGTGGCAGCCGCGCTCTCCTGGTTCTCCCACTTCTTCGACTTCGGTACAGGTCGCGGGATGCGCACACCCTCAACCTCGCCATACTTGCCGCACTCGTCGTTGATATCCTCGAGGATATCTGCATAGTCCTCGTCCGAGTAGAGCTCTTCGGGAGTGACCATGTTAAGAAGGAGCATGACACGGGACGTGGGTGTGCTGGCACTCTGCTGGAGGAGGTGGGGTACTGCCAGGGATGCAACAATCAGTTCACGGGTCCGCGACAATAGACGTTCTGCCAACTCACTCGTTTGGCTGAGGAAAGCCGCAGAGCCGGGCATGGGGGCTGATGTGCCAGGAGCACGCCCCTGCGCGGCACGCTGCACCACGAGCCTACGGTCACCAAGCTCGAAGTTGTGCAACCCCTGGATAGCCATGTCCGTCACGGCCGGGTCCTGGTACTCGCAGAACGCAAAGCCCTGTGTAACCAACCCGGTCAGCTTTTGCACCAACGTTAAGAAGGCACAGGAAGCTCACCTTGGACACCCCAGCACTTTCCTTCACCAAGTTGAAGCTCTTCAGTTCCCCGAAGGATTTCAAAAGCTCCATCACCTGCTCATCGTTGAGGTACGTCGGTATACCCCCAACGAAAAGCTTGTTGGGCGAGTCAGCCACGCTGGGCGCAATGGCACCGCCAAAGGTGTGCGAGAGGGGATCGATTCCTGCGTAGTCCTTGGGTCGTCGGACGCGGAGGGACACGCCCTCGCACATGACGCCGTCGAACTGGAGGGCCGCAGTAGCCTCTTCGGGGGTACGGAACTGTGTGGCTCACCTGTCAGCTCGTGTTCCTGAGCTGAGGACACTGAGAGCAACACGGGACAGGGGCTCACCTCGACAAAGGCAAAGTTCCTGTCATTGTTGATCTGGCACTCAATCACCGAGTCCCCCTCTTCGCTGGCAAGCTTGTTGTCCTGCATGAGCTTGTTGAAGAACTCCTGGATCTGCTTCTCCGTCATGCCCTCGGTGATGCCACCAATGTACAGGCGTTTCACTTGGCGGACCGGGTTGCTAGGCGGGAAGGCGCCGGCCACGAGAGACGCAGGCACACCGAGATGCACAGGAGGGGGGATACGCCCCGGGCCGTAGGTGAACATGCCTAAGCAGCTGTCAGCTCTGGAAACAGAGCATTCTCGTACGCAGATTACTCACCGGTTGCCTTTGCCTCGATGGCGCTCACGCCCTCGAACTGAGGGGGGCTGACGTCCCACCCGGAAGGCTGCACCTTCCTCTCCTCAAGCGGCACCGTACCCTCCGGCGTCGGGCTCCTTCGCGGCTCATCGTACAGCCCACCACGGTTGTCCCTCCTATTGCCACGCCCACCTCCACCGCGCCAGTCGTCATCGTTCCGCCCCCCCCTCCTTCGAGGCGACCATCCACCACCACCTCGACCGCCACCGCCGCGGCTCCTGTCCCCACCATAACCTCCCCTGTCCCCACCCCACCCTCCCCTGTCCCCTCCGTATCCTCCCCTGTCCCCGCCCCACCCGCCTCGGTCGCCGCCATAACCACCGCCTCCGTTGTAACCGTCGTGGTTACGAGGAGGAGGGGGCCACGCCCCACCTCCACCGGAAACGTCATCCTCGTATCGAGGTCGACGATCGCGGTGCGGGTACATTGGCTCAGCGGCCAGGCCCCCCTCGTCCTCATCACGGCGGCGGCGGCGCGGGCGCTCATCACGGTCACCCCTCTCGTACCTCTCGGCCCGCTCCCTCTCGCGGTCTCTATCTCCGCGCTCCCCTCGGTCACCACGGTCCCCTCGGTCTCCACGATCACCTCGATCCCCGCGCTCCCTGTCCCAGCCGTACACATCCCTCTCGCGGTCCCTCTCACGATCCCTCTCACGATCCCTCTCGCGATCACGAGGTCGCTCCTCGCCGTCCCCCCGGTGACGCCGCTCGCGATCCCTATCCCTGTCGCGGTCGGAATGGTCCCCACGCTCGCGGTGGTGACCTCGCTGGCTTCGGGACGGGCTTCGGCCTGTAGACTCCTTGCATCAGTTCGGCATTCGGGAGCATTATGCCGCTGGCAGTAAAAGAAATTCAAACTCACCGTCCTCTTCGGACTTCACCTTGGCAAAGGAGGAAGCAGCTTCCTCAAGGGCGTCTATCATCGTAAAAATAACACCATCAACTTCTGCCCACTTTCCATCAGCACCCTCTCTGTGTGGACTGACCGTATCCAGCGTCCATAATGCCGGTTTTTGGTTGAGATCTTAAGCAAAAGTACTTTCCAATTGCTCATAAACATCCATCTTGTCTTCCCGGAACGCATTGCGAGTCGGCAATTCACGGCGTTATCTCCTTGTGGCATTTATGCTTCCTCCTGCACATGTTAAACGATTGCGTGAAAGCAGGGAGGTCAAGTATTCTCATCTAGATGATTACATCACACCCCCATTGTCCTTGTCGATAATGAGGGCTCTACTACGCAACGAAAAAACGAGATCAGGGTGATGATATACCATGGGGCGTATCGTGTAAACTACCGGAGACGGAAAAGAGGGTGTATGTAGAGTGAGTGTTTGGAGGGCACCGGAAACGGATGGAGTGTACAAGATAAAGAAGCGGCAGATCGAGGAAAAGAAACGAAGACATACCCGGAACGAAAAAGTCACGCCCGACCTAGAGCGCACCCTCTCAATCCGAGCACGCACACGTCAAAGCATGAAAGCCATCCGCAAGGCGTGCGCACAGCTGAGCTCGACAAACGTGATGTCGCCATCTCCGTTACCTGTCTCTTACCACCTGGAGTTGTAACCACCACCGCCACCGCCGTACCCACCACCGCCACCGCCACCACGGCCACGCCCGCCGCCGTACCCGCCACGCCCACCACCACGACCGCCGCCACGACCGCCACCGCCGTACATGGCCATCTGCTCGAGCTCAGGAGGACTAGGAGGGGGGAAATGTCAGAGAATGAACAACACCGATTCACAGGTATCAACTCACATCTCGCTCTTGGACTCGCGGAGAATCTGCACGAGCTCTCGGGCAGACTTGGAGTTCTCGGCAGTGAAATAGGTGTACGAGACACCCGTGCGGCCGGCACGGCCAGTACGACCGATACGGTGGATGTAGTCCTCGCAGTTGTTGGGGAAGTCGCTGGAGAAGGTCATATCAGCAACCGTGACGGATACGGTAAGACTCTTGAGAACTCACTAGTTGATGACGTAGCCGATGTCACGGACGTCTGTGGTGTTGATAAATGTGTACCGAGAGTCGCGAAAGAAGTTGAGGAGAGGAGAAGTAGACAGGACATGAGTATAAGGACGACCGAGCCAAAGGCGCTCGACGGCGATGGGTTGACAGGTGGTCGCGCAAGTCAAATCACCGTTGAACGCGGGAGAACGCAGATCGTTTGCGGGCTTGGACGGTAAGCCGCGCTCTCGCAATGCCTGTGTCGCCACTTGCCGAAGCAGACGACCCGGGACCAATGCAGGAGCGGGGAATAGAAAACCGTGGTACAGCCGCAAACTCGCGTTGGCGCTTTCGAGGTCCGATGGGTGTGTTGAAGGAAGGGCATTGCTGACTTCACACGGCAGACGCCATCCACATAACGCTCAAGGCGCGTGAATAGTGAGGCTGGGGGAAGTCATGAACACACCGACACCCGCCAGACCACTCCAGCGCGCGAACTCTTGTGCTTACAGTGACCGAACAAAGCAAAAGACCACTTGACACACAATGCCGTCCAGCACTACCAGGGGAAATATACGTACCGAGACCTCGAGACGCAACATCAGTAGCAAGCATTATGGGGCTTCGGCCGGCCTTGAACTCGGCAAGGACCCAGTCTCGCTCAGCTTGTTGCCTAACGAGAGATGTTGTCAGCTTCCGAGTAACAGATGAGAACCACAAAAAACTCACTTGTCACCGTGGATAGCAAGCGCAGGCCACCCGTCCATCCTCAGGAACTTGGTCAGGTCATCCGCAACCCTCTTGGTGCCCACAAAGATCAACACCTTGGCAGACTCGGAAGAGATCTTCTCGAGATGCTTCAAGAGCTTGGCGCGTTTGTCGTAGTCGGTGCAGATCTCAACGTACTGGGCGACGTTGTGGTTGGCGGTGAGCTCCATGGAACCAATGTTGACTTGGATGAAGTCGTGCTGGAAGTCGGCAGCGAGACGCTGAACCTCTTTGGGCCAGGTAGCGGAGAACAGGAGGGTCTGTCGGTCGGGCCTGATCTGGCTGACAATCTTGCGGATCTGAGGCTCGAAACCCATGTCCAGCATTCGGTCAGCCTCGTCCATGACGAGGTACGTCACACGCTTGAGGTTGGTCTTGCCCGACTCAAGCATGTCGATCAGACGACCAGGGGTGGCAACGCAGATCTCAACGCCTCGCTGGAGATCCCTAATCTGGGGGCCCTTGGGGGCACCACCATAGATCGCCGTGTTGCGGATACGCGACGACTTGCCAAACTTGCTGCACTCGGCCTGAATCTGGACGGCGAGCTCTCGAGTGGGGGCGAGGATGAGGACGATGGGGCCGTCACCGGGGGCGAGGAGGGGCTGAGCGTTGATGTGAACCATCGCAGGGAGGGCGAAGGAGATGGTCTTTCCCGAACCAGTCTCGGCGACAGCGACGACATCACGACCGGACAGAGCCATGGGCCAGGCCTGGCACTGAATCGAAGAAGGGGCGGTGAAGCCCATTGTTCGGATCTCGGCGAGGATGTACTCGGGGAAACCAGCCTCCTCGAAGGTGGTGATAGGACGGGGGATATCACGGCCTTGGATCTGAAGTGACACTGTCAGCTGTCTTGTCTGTCCATGCAATATTAAGACATTGTGAACATACCTTCATCTGCTTCTCAGCACGGAAAGCCTCGATCTCCTTGTCATCACGAGCCGTGACACGCGGGTCCTGAACGTAGAAGCTGTTAAAGTGTCAGAAATGATCACACCCCCTGCTATCATAAGATCTGCGACCCACTTCTTCTCGAACTTGATCAAAGAGGTGGTGTTCCAGTCGATGTTCTGGAGACCTTGGCCAAGGCCGCTCATGCGGTCACCACCTATTCAAAAATCGTCGTCAGCAGCTGTATCCGCAGGCACCTTTGGGAACACGCCCCGCCATTTCTGGCGACACGCAATCTTTGGATACCCACCACCAAAACCACCACCGCCGTAACCGCCTGTCACAGGAAGAGTATATAGTGTTGGTCACAGTCTCTCGACGAATGGATTTCAGTTGGGTTGGGGAGGAGCTCACCACCGTAACCACCGCCGCCGCCACCGTAACCACCACCGCCGTAGCCACCGCCGCCACCGCCGTAGCCGCCACCACCGCCGTAACCGCCGCCGTAAGACTATAAGAGACAAGGAAACACGGGTCAGCTGACGGGATGCGGATGCGTGATAGGAGTAAGGAGTGGCGACGGGGATAACCCACCATTTTGTTCTGTTTTTTTGTGTGTAAAAGTAGGTAGGGTGAGAAAACGAGTGTGCTTGTGTCTCCTTAAGCTAATCAAATGTGTTTTTGAAGGGGTTGGATATGGGGTACGGAGGAAGTAGTTGAGTGAAGATGCGAATTGTCTATAGCAGCAGGCGACAGCAAGGGTGACTGCAAACCTGCCGTCGGCGATATAGTAATAATCCCGGGAGTGTGGCACTAATGTTTCACTGCACTCGTACCGGCAACACGTGGAACTATGATAGACATTGTGTTCATGCATAACTTACGTTGCGTTTCATCATGCATAGCAATCAGCATGGAGGGACAGGTGCCCCTTAGGGCCACTCTTCCGGTAGTCATGTACTAGACGGCCTTGACAGAAGACTTTCAAGACCATGGCCCCTTCTCTTCCGCGCGTGCTTGCCTTATACGTGTTGATCGCCCTGCCTCCTCCCCTGTCGTCTACTTAGCACTAAAGAGCGAAGCATGTTAAACAGCCTGCCGTTGTGCCTCTATCCGGACCCGATAGTGATCATTCATATGGCATGTTGTTCAGATTTACTCGTACACGCCCACGTAACGCCCACTGCTCTGCCAACAACAATGATGATGACATGAGGGTCTGTTCGACCCACCTCTCATGCGACGGCACCCCGTCCTCTTCATCCTTATCGTCGCTGTCGCCCCTCCTGGCAAAACTCACGGATCTGCTCTTCCACAGTCAACCGTCTTCTCCCTCCACAAAGAAGCCGTTGTTATTAGCGTCGACGTCGCGTCGGACTGTAAAGTCTTGTTTAGAGAGCTGGGCAAGCGCCGTTGGCTTATTCTAGTAGGCCATGGTAGAGAGGGGGCTGGGTACTGGATGAAAGAGGAGAAGGGGTTTGATATCATGGTTTCGAAGAGAAGAGGCCGCAGACCAGTTTACTGGGGTGAAGATACGCGTCTAGCGGCTAGACGCGTCCACCGAAGATCCGAGTTCATCGCGACTAAACTCAGTATTATTGCCCAATTTGTTTTTTCACGGGCACTGGGGGGCGGGTGCACGTACGCACGTACGGTAAACCGGAACAATGCCGAACCGCCGGCAGATGGGCTCCCTTGGAGCAGTGACGTTTTGTCAGAAATAGTCTCGTCCTCGATGGCTGCGCAGGCAGCGCAGTACATAGCCTCGACTCTGCGAACCTGACCCAAGTACATGGTTTTGACTCTTGATCGTCAACAACTTACTGCACGACCACAAGCAAGGGGGAGCATATGCGTCAGTCACGCCCCCGCAAACAGCCGCCGACCACGCACCATTCACCAGCATAGCCTCTCGACAGTCTGGGCAGTTGTACTCGATCCCCAGCCGGGCAACCCTATTATTACGCAGCAAGCGCAGCTTGCAGTCGTCTTTACGTCTTCTTGATCGCCCTTGTGTCCTTCATTTATAATCACCCCCACTTCCCCATCAAACGACACGACCACACGTTATCATGTCTGCACTCGGTTTCGACCAACAGCATTTGGCTACCAACAGCCGTGCGCGCATATCTGTCCAGCCGCCGCACTCTGCCTCCCCTCCCATCCTCGAGCCCTCCCTCAGCAGCTGGCTCTCCACTCTGCGAAGTACCAAATACTCCCTTCTTCCCACGTCTGCCCCCTCCACGCGCCCTTCCAGTCCAAACATGCCGTTCACGACTACAAACAAGCGGAGGAGGGTCTTACAAGTCACAGCCGCCGCTGTCGGCTTTGCCCTCCTCGCAGCAGTCATGCTTCACAGCAGCTCCGGCAGGGTCAAACGGGTGGGGACGGAAACCCTTCAATCGTATGGGAGGCCGTCGAACGTGAAGGTGGGGATGATTGAGCCGTGGGGGAGGCCTGGAGGGATCAACGGGGAGGAGACGGAAGTAGAACACGGGGATATGTGGGGGTGGCCAGAGTCCTTGGGCTGGAGACAGGCAGAGGAGAAGGGGTTGACAGACCTTGGGGAGGTGGCTGAGGGGAGGTACCGGATAGGGATCGCACAAGGTGCAGAGGGCGTTGAAGAGTGGGTTGACTGCTTCGACTTGCGATTCTCAGACGACTGACCCAGCTGTGAAGGTACTACCAACGGTTATACGACTTTGCGGTCTCTCTCCCCATGCGCCTCCACTCCCCCTTGGTCTCTGCCTTGCACTCCCGCCTGCCACCCTCCCACCCTGACATCGTCCCAGATTACCCCAACGCCCAGCCCTTCTATCCCAGCATGATCTCCTACAAGAACATCCACATGACCGACAAGAAGTTCAACCCGGAGAACAAACGAATCAAGTCATGGCAAGCTATGAATGGGAAGGACGGCTGGCAGCTCAACTTCCTGGATGACGCCCAAGCGGGGGAGTGGGTGGACGTGAATTTCAAGAGGAGCGATGTGGAGTGGGCGTGGAAGTTCATGCATCGAGGGGTCCTGAGGGCGGACTTCTTGAGGTATCTCTTGCCACTTGTGCAAGGCGGGGTATACTCTGACGTTGACGTGAGTTGTTACCTTCCAGTACTGCCCCGGACACCCAAACTGACGTGCATGCCCACCGCAGACCCACCCCATCCGCCCTATCGAGCAGTGGGGCCAAGTGTCTGTCGAGTACCTCGACCTCACCCCCACTGACGGCCCCACCTGGCGGTCATCCCTCACCACTCACCCCTCAGTCATTGTGGCAGTCGACGTCGACGTTCACGCCTACCGCAAATGGGAAGATCAGTGGCCGCGCGCTCTAGGGATCTGTCAGTGGACCCTGTCATCTGCGCCCAACCACCCGATCTTCCTGGATGCGGTGCGGCGCGTGGTGAATGCCTCGCATGTTGTGCGGGACTGGGAGGAATGGCGGGAGACAGAGTTGAATAGGTTGGAGAAGGAGGGAAAGGCGAAGGAGGCGAAGGAGCTCAGGAAGCAGGGGAGGGATCATGCGATGAATGTAATGGAGTGGACGGGGCCGGGGCTGTTTACGGATTCAGTTCTTGCGTGAGTTGCCTTCTCTTCCCGTGAGAATTTGGACTCACACGCATGTCTCGTCTTCCAGCTACCTTTTAGCCCGCTACGATGTGTCATGGCACCGCCTTCGCGGGCTTGACCACCCCTTGAGGATCGGCGACGTTCTCGTGCTGCCTATCACGGCCTTTTCTCCCGGTGGTCAGCCCGACTTTGGGGCCAAGGGACCGGACTCGGTCCAGGCGAATGTGCTGCATGACTGTGAGTGTCGCTTCTAGTACAAATCGGGGATGGACTGGTAAGCTGACAGGAGGACGGTAGTCCGCGGGAGCTGGAAGGGCGACGGGGCATGAGGTGCTGAGCTGATGAGGCGGTGTGTGCCAGAAGGCACCGTTGTGTTGGAGTGTTAGATGGGGAAAACTGACGATGAGGAGCGTCGGGGCATGGGCATAGATGGGTACGCGACCGAGGGCGAGAGCGTGAAGTGGAACGAGCCTGCGAAATGCTTTCGACGTAATTGTATCATCATAGCTTGACGATCCCCATGATTAGACTCTCATAAATGTATTTTTGATGCCATATTCACCCACAGCATGCTGATGGACGGTCCCAGTGCGGTACGAGGTGGGAGATCGTCATTTATAAGTCAGTGTCATACTGCATGCTGGTGTCATTGCCTTCCCGGCTGCTGGACGATACTTGCAACTCCTGGGTACGGCCCCGGTAGTCGTTCGTCATGTTCACATTCCTCGACGACATAATGTGTTACGTGAATACTTTAGTGAGTGTGTGCGTCTCCCGGTGACAAGTACCGGGTGGGTCTCAACATGGCTGGCGACGTTCCACCGCTCTCTTCAATAGGTGTCGCTAAACAGCCACTGCCATAATCGCACCCATACTCAACAGCCAGTTACTTTTTTCCAAGCCTGCTCCTCCCCTGTCACTCTCCTCGGTCCTGCCGGATCGTCTTCGCGCACGCAGACTTTGCTCTTTCCTGCCAGCCATAGACTCCGGTCGCCTCAGATCCAAAGTAGCCGGACTCGTCGTCGATCGCTTTCTGTGAAGAGATCGTGCTGTGTGGCATTCGCGTTGAGAGAGGGGGAGGGGAATTTGGGAAGGAGTGTCCGTCGGGAAGTAGTATCCGTCAAGAAGTAGAAGAGGAAGAGACAGACGTTCATACGCATCACCGTACGCCACGGAGATGCGTATGCTTTATCGTGCAGCGCACGTTTATGCCTCAGGACCAATTCGAATGGGGGCCAGCTTTAGCCCCAGGACTGACGTAGGGTCACCACGGATAAGAAAGGGGTGGGGACAATCTAGGGAGGTGACGCTCTGCTGACGTTCTGCTTGGCGTTCATCCGATCAAGTCACCTTCCGAGATTCTAGGGGGGACAGTCGAATGTGGAGGTGTCAAACCTGCAGCAGCAATGCCCAGAGAACAGCTATCCTCGACGATGTCCCCCATCGACTGGCCACACTGGGATGGTGGCGCACGAGGCGCTTGACGTTCCTAGCTAACCATTTTGCATCCGTAGCGAGTACCGCACATGGCTCAGGACTCTACCTGCCTATCCTGTATATATCGCTTATGGGTAGCATGCTTATGTATATATCGTTTGTATATATCGTTTAAAACTAGTGTATAAACGTAAGGCAAAAACTTAATAAGCTATTCTACAACGTGTTCCCTTTCTTTCTCTTGCATGCTTATATAACTACTCCGGGTTGGCACGAGGTATCCAGAGCTATCAACGGCTGGCTATGCACATGTCCCCCAATTGACACAGACCCCCAGTCCTATAGGTAACCCCCTGACAACGCGACCCAAGCACCTCTCCTTGAAACCGCCAAGGCCAGGGTGAAGGCCGCCGTGACGGATCGAGAGGGCACGGCGCTGTTGCGTCGTGACAATCCACCCCACACATCTCCTCTTGACATGCTCTGTCATCCTCTAGCGACTCAGCGATTTTACAAGCCGACCAGCGTGCTGCTATTTGATTATCACACAGGCGCAGATAGAGGAGGCAATGTGGGCCTTTCGGTTAGCAGAACGACGCCGGCCGGGATCAATTGAAGAGTCTGGGGCCCCTCGGCCTGGTCGCCCGAAAGGGTCTATGGAGGAGGCCAGACAGGCCTTTGGTTAGACCCGATGCCCGACAAAAAGTCAGGAGTTACTTTGTTCCTAGCAACCCGAGATTGGTCGGAGACCCTAACGGAACCATGCTTATACAGTATCAAGCATAACTTAGTGTATAATCTCCCTCCACAATCACCGGAGTCTCTTTTGTCTAAAGCCCGACCACACAAGATGCCGATGTGTGCACATCGCCGCTGGGGAGAGAGACGTACACGAGGTCGTCAGGTATCTTTCAGAACGGAGAAAGGAAGGTCGAGGGGCACCGACCAGGAGCAATAGGTGAGAGAGGCCTGAGAGGAGGGTGGGTGAGGGCAGGCAAGGGCAGGCGAGGGCGGAGCTTGACCGCATAATTACGCCGAGACAACACCGTTATAACGGTCTCAAAGGCGGCACATACCGACCGGACTTGGCCGGTCTCCGCACCGGGGGCTGAATGCACCCATTACAATACATAAAGTGGTGACTGACCGCCAACTTATCGGATATGAGCAGGAAGATCAGGGATGCGTTATTATCGCAAAAGAATCCCTAAGGAGACATTCCTATATGGGTGTGTAACTCAGCGGAAGCTTCAAAGATGCACACAACGCAAATCTCAGCCTCTGTCCGTCAGTTGTGTCTGTCGCAGTTTGCGAGGCAAGATTGTATAGGAAAAGCAGATTGGTGGCGTTGAATACGCCCACGAGGCAGATGTGAGAGGACGGTGGGGCTGCTTGGAGAAGTCAATAACGAAGATGCATAATCGTGTGGATAGCAGCATAATAATACACGATACGGTATGTTTATCATACATACCATACCATCCTCATGTTCCGTACTGTGGGTGTTGACGTGATACGTTTCCACAAGAGCTATGACCATTGTTTCGGTTGAGACTGTTTATCGCACTGTATAGTTGCCTTCCTTTGCCTTCTCTCTTCCACGTTTGATCCTCACATAGTTGCCTTCCTGCCACTGACGTACGCGACTGCGTCGTTCTTTCTCGTTCTCCCACTTGGTTTGATAGGAGAATATCGTAATCGTCTATCATCCGCACGATAATCGGGACGAGGGGCGAACGGAGTCAGATACGAGGGGAATAGAGGCCCGGAAGTATATGTACGTTACACGTAGCGCAGATCTTTGTGGGGAAGCCCGGATAAAATATACCCATAGACCGGCCGGGAAGCCTGCGGGGTTAGAGAGGCGCAGCTGTTCTGCTGCGGGTCAGGATGCGCGTCACCCTCAGGTACGCAGCCGGGTCTCGTTTAAAACACGCATGCGGCAATCGGATCCGGTCTGATCGCTTTGCTTACCTCTTGCCCCAGCCTCCCAGATTTTAGCTGGCCGTACATTAAGCATCGGTCTTACCCCGTGGGAGTCGTCACTGAATTGCTTAACAACCTTCTTACCCTTGCACGAAGGTACAGGACATCACGGCATAGCCCTGATCAGCCCCTTCCATTAAATACCCCCCCCTCCCTCCGATTCACTTACACTTCGCACTGGGTTCATCGGCTCGTATACTCGTATATTGATACCATCTTCATTTCCAGAGCCTGTACCATACCCTCTATCGTTCATTTTCCTTTTTATCCTGCCGGGAACTGTCCGCGCTGCCTATACATACTCCACATAGACTCATTACCGCTCCCACACCTATCATCGTCGCGAAGAGACCCTAGCCAACGACCCCCTCCCGCTTCCAATCCCGCATCCTGCACTCTTGCTGTATACTTGAGGAAAAGGCTGGCTAGAGGTTGAGGAAATTCGAACACTATATCCTGAGCTGCCCCCGCCTATCCCATTTCGCTCTCACCCGGTCTCAATACCCGGCCGCCGCCTTCACATCATTCCTGATCGGAACACACTATCAATCAACATGGAGACCTACTCTGGGGCGTCTACCCAGCAGCCAGCAGCCATCTGTGCCCTCAAATCCCCTGCAGATGCGTGAGTGGGAGTCTGGCCTACTTGCGTAGCCGACTTATGGGCGAGGCTGATGACTTGCAATTACACAGAATACATATACTCGAGGCTGTGCGCCTGGGGATCATCCCCCGAGTAACCAGGCGGTTAACGGGGCATGAGAGGGCCATGATTCGTCCTGGGACCGTATGGGTGTGGGAGGAGGGTGAGTCAGGCATAGTGTTCAGTCGCATGAACTCTATCGTGATGCTGGCGTGCTGACGGTGGGAACTATAGAGGAAACGAACATGCGCCGCTGGACGGATGGCAGGCGTTGGGGAGCATCTCGTGTAGGGGGAGGAGGGTTTTTAGTGTACACAGAGTGAGCTGTGGTTAACGCTTTTGAGGTCACGTCAGATCGATTAGGCTGACCAACCTTGCAGGTCTTCGGAATCCCTCTCCCCCCCCCCGCCTCCTGCCGACAGCACTTTCCATGCCCGAAACTTCTATGACGCCGGCGTCACGCCTTCGGGGCATCGGGAGAGCCTGATCAAGCAGACTTACTCTACTCCTATGACCCATCCTGTCACTGGCAAGGTTAAGAGGTTCCATGTGGTAGCTTACTCAAGCAAGGTATGTTCTATCTCTCAACAACTACAGGTCTGTTGTCTGACTTCTTTTTATGGTATACAGCACAATCCCCAGGGCGATTCTCGAAATCCTCTTCCCCTTCCCCACCAGCTCCCGTCTCTTCGGCACGTGCGTGTCCCGACGGGAATTTGGCCCGAGTGGGAACACCGCCGAGAGCCTGACTGCGGCGCCCACCGACGGCGCCCCACGAGTTCCAACCAGCCGCTGTACATCAACGCGCAATCAGCCCCTGCCACCGCCATCTCCTCTCCCATGGGCCAGAACTACCCCGCTGTGCCGCCTACGGCGCAGCCTGTCCAGTACCCCCCTTCTCGTCAGCAAGACGGGATGTATGGACGCCCAATCCCGTCTACTCTACCTCCTGCGCCGTATCCTCCACCAGCGGGCTACATGTCTCCCGGACTACAGGCCGCGAATCCGGGTGGTGGGACGAGGCCGTCGATCGAGAGGTACACGCAGCCTTACCAATCTCCGGTAAGGGAGTCATTTGAGGTTCCTCCAATGGATTACCCCCCGCCTCGGCAGATGCCCCACGTAAACCCGGGGCCAGGTCCGCAGTATGCGTCGAGCAGTAAGGAGAGGTATCACCCCTACGCTTCCCCGCAGCGTCACAACGCGCGCGCTCCCTCGTCTTACCCCGTGCCCGCTTCTCCGTTATCCCAGGGGACACTCGTTGAGGTACCACGAGAGATGGACCCCTACGCTCAACAGGCCTGGGCTGAGGGTCACCGCATCTCACCAACGTATGCGTACACCTATCCCCGGCAAACCCCGGTGGACTCCAAGCAGAGGCCAGTCCAGGATTACTCCACGTCACCTGGAGGGTACGGAGATCGGGCGTCATCAGAGACCAAGGCTCGCATGGACGTCTACGCTGACCCAAGGAGATTCTCTGTCGAGTCCAGTCCTCATCACCCCTTTACGGTCCCCACGTACAGCGGTGTCGTACCGCACCCGGGGGACATGCCACCTTCTCCTCAAGCCTCTGGGCGGTCCCCCAAGATGTCAGCCCCGGCCTCGTCACTGTTTCATGAAGGGGGAGAGGCTGGTAATGCAAATGGTGTCGGGGTGACACTGCCTCCATTGCGAGCAACGTTTGGCGACGGTAGTAGGCACGAGGGAGCGGGAGGGGCAGCGCCTGCTGGGAGGGTCTCGCCTTCGAGCAGGAAATCCATTGCGGACGGGTCTGCGAGTCAGACTACATCGGAGGAGGGGGCAAACAAGGGGCAGAAGAGCTGGGGAGAAGACGCGAGGCAGCTGGGGGAGTTGGGACGACGGGTGATGCTGTAGCTGTTTGATATTATGGAGAGGGATCAGGGGAGGGGATAGGGCTTGAAGACGGTGAATGGGAGGGAGGGAGACCGGATCATCTGCCTACAGCATGTAACGACTTTCACGCTTTCCATGAATCAGATAAATATCTCACTGGGCTCTTCTACGGTGACCACTGCTCCATTGGTGGTCTTGGTCCACGCTGCACATGCGGGAGGCGTCTACTCTGCCGGAATCGGTGATCCCATGCATGCATAGCCATGCCTCTCGATCATATAACAGTACTTTCATATTGTTGCATGCCCCAACTCGGTTTCCTACTGCACATGCCCGGTACGGTATGCCACCTTTGGTCGGAGCGTCTAATGATGAAGCCGGCGGCGATGGCCGCTTATCATTGTGTATCCGTCACGTCGACGTTTGGGCCTCCGCGTCCTCCCAGTTCCCAAAGGCAATTTTGTCTTCCAAGTAGTCTGTTCATCGCTTGATTTCACAGAAGCAACACGTCCTCCTGTCATCCTGCAACTTCAAGCGACAATAATCTGTGCCGCGAGGCTTCCCTATAGCGCGAGAGACATACAGCGCAAGCGTCATCCACTGAGGGATGGTTCACACTCCGGGGGAATCAACCCCCCTCTTGACTCCGATGGCGGGTCCCTCGTCTAAGGTTCTCAGCGAGGTATGCAGCTTGACCCCAGTCCTCCAGAAAGACCGCGACCATATTAACGCTTGTGCTCGATGTAGACCAAGGTGTATCCTCTGATCCACCTGATCCGTGTGGATGTTATGGCCCATATAGGTAAGCTCGGATCGACTGCTGGTGGCCGAGGGTCAGAGCTGACGATGTGAACAGACACTCCTTTGACCTACGAGCAGCTCACAGCACCTGACTCTACCTATACAATCATCAGGTGCGTATGCATGCATGTACACTACGGGCTTCGAAGCTGACTCTCGTCGTACCAGGCCCCTGACGGAGAAGTATCTTGAGCTGCAAAACCAGGCGACAGGTGGGTCGCAACACGAGAGTATACAATCCCTGTTCTTCCGTTGACTTGTCTGTGTCATAGTGTTCTGCTTGCTGCTCAACAAAGTACAATTCGCGAGTGAATCGTCCCAGATATCTATCTCTACACTGTCCCTCTCTCGAGCGACCCTGTGTGAAATCCTGGCGAGCCGTGTACTTCGTGAGTCTGGAGGAGCCCCGCCCCTCTCCACCGCAAGCGTCTGTTGACTTGAAGTGTCGCTATTGTAGGAGGGTGGTCTGAAAGAAGCCTACCACTGGCTACGGTTCTTCTCACACCATGGTCTCTCTTCCAGGGGGCATCCCCGGAGGTACTAGAAAGGGCTAAGGAGGAGGGTGATGACGAGCTGATCACACAGAGCGGTACCGCTCTAGAGGTGAGCACAGCCATGTGATCTTTTCTATATGATAGCTGATATCTTGAGATAGATGGCTATCATAAGCGGATCAAAGAGGTTTATTAGAAGTCCCTCATGCCAGAAAGTAATAGGTAGGTGCCATCTCTACCACTTGCATATGTGTCGGATTTTAACTGACCATGCGCAGAGGGAATATGGTCAGGACGTATCATCTACACGGCCTTGAATGCGCACGCTCTTATTGCAGATGTATGTCACTCTTACTTCCTGTTGCCTGTTGCTGACATCCACACCGGGTACGTGTTCAGAACTATAAGCGGAGACCTATCCAGATGTACAACCCCCACAAGGCTCCCCTCCTTGACCACTATAGGTTAGTACATTTAACTGCGTCATATGTCGATTGACCGACCGTTTTATCAGATTGAAGGTGCCTCGGTACCGATCCATGCTCGAGTATATCAACTTTCTGTTGCTGTTCATCCTATACGTCGTAGCAATCGAGGGACTGGAAGCAGACCATCTGAACGGCAGGGAGATGGCCTTTATCATCTATGCGCTTGGTGAGTAGTGGCACCAGTTCACGATAATGTCTGTTCTGACACCCACTTGACAGCATTCTCGCTCGACAAGCTTGCTGCCATCCGAGAACATGGACTGAAAGGTGAGCTCATGCATGGCAAGAGACTATAAGGTGTGTTCTGACAGCTGGAGCAACAGTCTTCAGTAGCAGCCTGGTCAATGGGTTCGATCTAGTTTTCATGATCATCTACGCGGTCTATTTGAGTGCGAGAGTGTATGGTTTTCACTATGGAGATGAAGATGCGATGGCACTTGGGGCGGATTGGCTGGCTATCGGTGAGTCTACTACGCTCCAGATCAGTCCCAGGACGAGCTGACCGCAGTTCCCAGGTGCCATTCTCATATTCCCCCGGTTGGCTTTCGTAACGCTTGCGAACAATCTAATGATCTTGAGCCTGAGGTCCATGTTGACCGAGTTCTTTTGTGAGTGGCTATGGTACTCGATACATTGCCGTCTATTCCAGAGCTGATGTGAGTGCAGTCTTGATGGGCGTTGGCTTTTTCTGCTTTCTCGGTAGGTGCAAGTGAATGGAATGACCACGCGAGCGTGAAACTGACATACTGTGCTACTAGGATTTCTCTATGCTCTTTTCACTCTTGGCCAAGGTCAATTCGCGTTATCCCAAATCGGATGGTGGTTACTGGAAGTGTACTTTGGGCTCGATGCGTCCGGGTTTGAACACGCTCGTGAGTAATCCGACACTGGCATCTGGCATCTGGAACGCACTTGCTAATGCCTGGCTGGTAGACGTCTTTCACCCCTTCCTGGGTCCCGTTATAATGGTCTCCTACGCCTTGCTTTCCAACACTCTCCTGCTCACTGTCCTTGTCGCCATTCTCGGCAACACGTTTACCATCATCAATGCAGATGCCGCTGCGGAGGTGGGTCAACGGGCCCGCCATTACTTGTGGGGTTTGCGCTGATTTTCATCTCGTTATAGTCGATGTTCCGGAAGGCTGTGTCTACTATCGAGGGTGTCAAGGCAGGTGAGCCGTGCCTGTTCGCTAGGGGATGGTGGGGGCAGTGATGAGGGTGGCGGCGCGGGTGAGCCTGTTGTCGAGGTCGCGGTGTAGTCTGTTAGGTCGGACAGGTCGAGGGTGGGGTGAAGGTGCGGCATAGCCAACGCACCCTCGACCGGCAGCTCCAACGCACCCTCGACCTCTACGACCTCACAGACTGCACCCGTGACCTCGATAAACTCCTCACCGGTGCCGCGCCACCCGAATCACCGCCCCCGCCACCTGGATCGCAGGATCAGCGGCTAACATAGAGAGCTCTACAGATGCCGTGTTCAGCTACCAACTCCCTTTCAACATGGTGGCAGTTGTTCTCATGTGGCCAATGAGCTATATTTTGAACCCACGATGGTGAGTTGTGCCCGGTAGAGATCTCGTGGTCGCATCTGACTCTGTCTGCGGCCAGGTTTCATAAAGTCAATGGTGTGTGAGGCTGTGAGGAACAATGTTGACAGCATGGCTGACACCCGTCGTCATCGCAGTCTTCATGATTCGTGTGACCAGCGTCCATGTGCTGCTACTCATCGCTCTATACGAACGGCAGTCTTACCAGGACCAGACGTTGATGGAGCAGCTGGGTGAATTCGCAGAGCGCTATGTGGGAAGTTTTCCTAGGAGGTTGAAAGCCGCTGGTGAGTCTGTGTACTTGTCCGGCTGGCTCTTGGTCTGTCCATGCTGACTCTGTTCCAGCTGGCTTTGACAACTTTGGATCGCGGAGTGACATTGAGACCGTGTTCGAGATCGAGCGAGAGGTGGGGAGCTTCTACGCAGGCTGGGACGACGATCTGAATGAGTCGTCGGTGCAACTGCCTGCGCCGTTCGAGAGCGGGCTGTCGTCCGATGACGATGCCGGAGAAGACACGGCGGTGGTGCCGGAGGGCGATGGGGCTGGAAGCGGTGAAGAACGCGCGCTCTCGATTGACAGCCGCGATCTGTTCTTCGAGCCCAGCTCGGTTCCCATGACGTCGTCCCCCTCTCGTCTCGAACAACAAGCCGAGAGCCCTCGTCCGCGGCGATGCTCGATGCCGTCGCCGCAAACCTCGCCGGCCCACGACTTACCCAACAGCCGAGGAGGAGTGCTCATGCGACGACGCCGGAACAGCTCTATGCACGGGCCGAGCCCCCTCGCGCAGCTGTTTGTTCGCAGTCCGGAGCTGGATAGGATGGCGGCGCAAAGGAACTCGATGGTTGGGCTGGTGATGCCGGGGACACAGGCGGCGTCGGTGGTGACGCCGCCGCCGGGGAGGTTGCGGCCGAGGGGTCACTCGAGGTCCGAGTCCCAGCCGACGATAGGCCAACATGAGCGGGAAGAGCAGGAGAGGGAAGAACTGCGGCGGTCGCTACCGAGGCCGCACAAGTCGCACCTCCCGAAACCCTCGTTTGCGCCCATCACGGAAGGACAGAGCAGTTCGTACGCCAGCATTATCAGAAACTCCAGAGACGATGGCGTGCCTGCTGCTCCTGGTCCTGGACCGATCGCCGAGCCAGACTCCAAGGTGGTTGCCCTTGGACGCAGCGGGGGTGTGCCATTCCCTGGGTCACCGCAACCGAAACCGGCGCCTGCTATAAAGCGCGGCGTTCGCTTCCCCGACATGCAGCCCCCTTCTGGGATCACCTCGGAGATACAGAGGAGTACCTCCGAGGCGTACCCGCCGCGCGTGGCCTCGCACCTTGGGGGCGCCGAGACGTCCGATGACCGTGTGGCGAAGGCGTCTCAGATGTTGAGCCTGGAGGCCGACAAGCTGGGAAGGGAGGCGCAAGAGGGTAAGACGATGCAAGAGAGGCTGCATGAGATGGACATGCGGCAGCAGAGGATGGAGGAGATGTTGGAGAGGCTAGTGGGGAAGCTCGAACAGAAGGGGCGTGACCGGGAGTAGACCGAGAGTAGATGCGAGTAGCGTATCATGTGTAAGATATGTAGACGATTGCTAGCGTTCTATAAGAAGGATCTTGGCGGCGGCAGTGGAGGGGATGCTCCACACGCACGCAGGAACGGCTGGGTGCTGCCAGGTGACGTCACGGGGAGAGGCGGAGATGGATGCTAGGGAGAGGGAGTACGCGCACGCACTCTTCTCTCGGCTGTCGGCAGAGTGGAGTATGCATACACGCGTGCTAATGCCACGTGACAGACCCGCTGTGCGGTAGGGTGGATACTGTACCTGCAGGGACGGGCCGCACGGGCAGCGCCAAGAGACCAAAATACCCTCGCGGTGCGCCGGCCCGCGCCGCTGCCGCATCTAGTGCCTCCACCCCGGCGCTCTTTGCACCGGATGCTCTTCTGGTGCCCCTCGCCGCCCCGTCTCCTCCACACGCACACGCCCTGATCCCAGCAATCCCCGGGGGACTCCGCAGTGTGCCCCAGACTGCGGGGCCGCACCGCCGAGCGGCCCCGCTGCGGCAGCGGCGCGGCCCGGTGGGGGGTATCCACACCTCGACCGCCCTTCCGTCCAGCGACCACAGCGTGCCCGTCTCATGCGCGCGCGGCTCGACGTGCCAGGCTCAACTATCCCCCGCTCGTTGGTTTCTTACACCGACAGCGTGCACGGTGTCGCTCCAGCGCACCCGCCTGGCTGTCCAGGCCGCCAGCCCACTCCCCTCGGGGCGCTACTCACCAGGGGCGAGGCACGGCGTCACCATGCCGCGAGCAAGAGATACACCAGCCATCACCTGATACCGGCCTGCAGCGCACACACTGACTCGCTGCTGCAGCGGCCCGTGCACGCGCTCGGAAAGATGATAGGCCGACAGGCTATACTGGACTTGTTCAAGACTCCATTCAAAAGCTCCAGCGCACTGTTCACACAGACGGCCTTCCTTCCCCTCTCGAGACGCCTGCGTACTCACTTAGTATCCGACAATCCTAACCGCCATGCCGAAGAGTATCCAAGGCGACGAAGACCAGAAGGGGGACGTCGACCATGTCGAGAACACTGACGTGGTGCAAGACCTGGAAGCTGGCGGCCTCAAGAAGAGGAAGGCCAACTTCCAAGCGGATGAAGCCGCACGCATCCTTGCCGAGCGGGGAGCTGTGGAGTACAGCGTAGAGGAAAACAAGCGCGTGCTTCGTCGGATCGATATCTTTGTCTGCATCGTGAGTACTGGTTGAGAGTCGGCTTGGTCTGGGCCACTAGCTGATGACCACAACGCCCCTTACAGCCGATGTGCATGGTAAGTGTGATACCTGGCAGGCAGCCGGAAGCGGCTGCATCCACTGACATTCCACGATGGCAGGTGTATATGCTTCAGCAGCTTGACAAGGGCGCACTTGCCCAGGCAGCTGTGTTTGATCTGCGTGAATCTACCCATCTCAAGGGGTCCGAGTATTCGTGGCTCAACTCTTGTGTCTATGTGGCCCAGCTCATCTGCCAGCCGCTGTCATCTTACGCACTTGTTGTCCTCCCAGGTGGGCTCGTCGTTGGCCTGCGTCTCCTCCTCTCATCTGACCCTCTTTTCGCCCCCTTCGTAGTCAAGTACTGGGTCATGTTCAACTTTATCTCCTGGTCCATCGTCACGATCTGCACTGCTGCTGCCACCAACTTTACTGGTTTGCTCATTGCCAGGATCCTCCTTGGCGCATTCGAAGCAACTATTCTACCGTCCTTCGTCTTCATAAGTAAGCACATGAACTCCTCCCCTGGACCTGCAGCTGGAATTCACCGTCTGTCACACCACACGGTGCTGATAGCTCCTCGTAGCTCAGATGTGGTGGACCCGTCGCGAACAATCATACAGGACGGTGGCTTGGCAGGTGGCCAACTCGTGCTCCTCCATCTTTGGTCCACTTCTCACCTACGGAGTCGGCCATGCTCACAGTGGTATCAAACCGTATCAGGCTATCTTCATAGCCATGGGGGCCCTTTCTCTTGCCTGTTCTCCAATCGTGAGTCTTCTCCACCACGCCTGACAGGATGAGTGGTCCCTCAACGTGTTCCTTTGGTATCATAGGTCTGGTGGCTTCTCCCCAACTCGCCAACCACAGCCAAGTTCCTTAAGGAAGGCGATGATCGTTACATTGCCCTCGAGCGACTCCGAGAGAACAACACTGGCACAAAGAGCTCTACGTGGAAGTGGAACCAGGTGCGGGAGACCTACTGTGACCCCAAGACGTACATGTGGGCTGCCATGTACTTCTGTACGGCAACTCCTTCAGGAGGCATCGGGTCCTTTTCCGGTCTGATTCTCAAAGGTTTCAACTTTGACTCTTTCCAGGTGAGCAAAGCAAGCCAGAAGGCCGTACAGCCGTTTGAATATTTCTCGTAACTGACTGGGGATTCAGACCACCCTCATGCACATGCCCACTGGGGTCATTGGTGTCCTTACCCTCATCATTGGTATCTACATCACCAATCGCTACAAGACTCGTTGGCTTGTACTGGTTGTCATCACCCTCTTCCCTATCGCTGGTGCTTCAGCTATCTGCCGGCTTCCAAGAAGCAATGTTCCTGGATTGATGGCTTCGTTCTACATTGCCTATGTTTTGGCAGGTATCCGTGAGTGGACGGTTGAATTAGCTCAAGCCTTACGTGAGAAGGTGGCACTGACCCCAAACTTGCGTTTTTGTGCAGAGCCGTTGCTGTACAGTTGGGCGGGCCTCAACGCGGCAGGAACGACCAAGCGAGTGGTCGTCTTTGCGACCATGTTTGTAGCTCAGTGTACCGGCAACATTGTCGGTTCGTATCGTCCTTTGGCTTCTGCCGCCGTGTTCTTTGTGGTCCGATCGGTCCCTAGTCCCTGTTTCTGACGCACGCTATCCTCCTCCAGGTCCCCAAGTGTATCTTTCTCGCGAAGCCCCCTATTACTACACTGGCCTCTATGTCGACATCGGCTGCTGGTCGGTCCTCATCCTCCTCATCGTAGCCATGTCGTTCTACCTCCGCTACCTTAACCGCAAGCAAGCCCTCCGCCGGGCGGCGCTCGGCCTCCCGGCAGAGCTCGAGGACATGTCAATCATGACGACTGAGGAGGCCAAGGCGTACAAGATCAAGCTCACAGAGCACATGAAGGAGCATGGGCTCGACGAGGCCAAGCTGTATGAGAATGCGTTTGACGACATGACAGACTTTGAGTGAGTGGACAAGGGCACCAGCTCGCTCGCCGCGGAGGGCTGGAATGCTGACGCGCCCCGTGGCCATACCATAGGAACCCTGCTTTCATCTATGTTGTGTAACTGGACATCGTTATTCCTCTGAGTGGCGGCTGGGGATTGGGTCGGAAAACCCTCGGGAAAATTAAAGAATATAATGGTTGGTTGAATACGGATCCTGATAGTGGATACTCGCTTGGAAACTCGATGCAACTACTGTCAGAACGATCTCGTCCACGCTCGAGGCGCTTCGTGAGGTCGCAGAACGTCAGTTAGGATACCCGGGCTAGTGGTACACACACATATCCGATATCGTCGTCTCACTTCGCCGACCCCGTACTTACGAGGTCTACTCCTTCAATCGGTCCCCACTCACCTTCCCCTCGGGCCCGGAGAGGAACGGAGGGAGTCTCTGCGGTTTATACGCAGCCAGCTTAGTCAGGAATGCTTGAAAGATCTGATAAAGCCACCTTGAAAGGAGGAGAGAGGGTTTGACAGGTCGAGGGAAGAAGAGTGGGCAGCGGGATACGTGGGGCTGAGAGCCTGGAAGGGCTGAGCGGGTCAGGAGAGAGATGGATCTGGCCAGATCTTGCACTTCTTGTCTCCCATCGTGTGGACGGTGGTAACTGGGGGTAACAAGGCCATTCCCATCCTCCACAACTATCAGGCCGGGCGGGTGAGGGACCACCGTAAGTTTCGACGAGGAGCTCGGTGAGACACTTGGTAACGCGCTCCTCGGTTATTCCCTTCCCCTTGGGATCCGCAGTAGCCAAGTTACCAGATGGTTACATGGCCAGACGCCCTGCATACACTCTAAGGGCCGTCGTAACACACAAACTCAATCTCGACATCGGTACCTCCGGCAGGCAGCTCGGCCACGCCGACACAGGTCCTGGCAGGCTTGGGCTCAGGCATCAACTCCTTCCACACCTACATAGCAGCCCGTTAGCGTCTGACAGAAGGATGTCCACAGTCAATGATGAGGAGAAAACCCAACATACCTCGTTGACAGCACCAAAGTCACGAGAGAGGTTGGAGAGGTAGATGTTGGCCTTGACGACGTTGGCAAGCGACATGCCAGAGCCCTTGAGCACAGCATCGAGGTTCTGCAGTACAACACGTGAGATCAGCAGCCTGCCTGAGCTATATCCCAGTAATCTCTACGACACGGCTCACCTGGATGACCTGTCGAGTACGGTCCTGGACCTAAGCACCCCCCACCAAGCCATACAGTCAGCATTCGGCCAACAGCTGCCTTCAGACGAACGAGGCGTGACTTACGGTGCCCTCCACCATCTGGCCCTCCTTAGTCATCCCGACAGACCCGCTGGTGTAGACGTAGTTGCCAGCACGGACCGCTTGAGAATACTGTAGCGTAGCGAGTATGTCAGCACAAGAGCCAGTGGCATATACGCTGCTTGCTCGATCGATACAAGGCCCGGGCGGGCTCAGGCAGAGATAGCGCGCCCGCGACGAGTAATGAGGCCCGACTCACGATTCCGGGGAGAGGAGCAGGGGCATCCTTGGTGAGAGTGTGCTCGGCAGGCATATTGAGTGTTTTTGAGGGTGGTTTATGAGAGACGAATGAATAGACAAAGAGAAGGGGATAGAAAAAAGTAGAAACGAGAAAGAGCAAGTCGGCCTCCCTTTTATCTACAGGGCTCTCCGCCGGAGATTGCTGCCGGCAGAACGCGGCTCAATCCGATCGAAAGTGGGGGAGAGTGGGGGTGGGGGGGGGGTGACGTGCGCTTGATTCTGCTGGCGGAAGGTTATCACGCCGGGGACAGCTTCTTGCTGGTGAGCCGAAATTGCCTTCAGTCTTCTTCGTATTCTCTTCATCTCTCTCGTATCTCAACCGACCCAGAATGTTCATACAATTCATTTCGTGAGTCATGATCCGGTCTTCTCCCTTCCCCTCTCTCCGGACGAAACTTGCACGACATTTGCACGTCAGTACGACTGCTCTATGGCCTGCCGGCGGTCATGTACCCCGGCCAGCGCCTTGAGTACGAAGGCGTTCACCTCGCACTATCTGACCCACCCACCCACCTTCCCGTCTCAGTGTTACGAGAAAGGGGAAATGAAGGTTGCTGACACTCGCAAAGAATATTCAGTTCATACTCGACGCTCGATGTACCTCTTTGACTGAGTCTTTCGTCTGCGGCGCTTTCCAAGCCATCTCGGCTCTCCCTCTATTCCCTCCCACACCGCTTTCAGTCCCCCGACACAGCTCGGCACGACCTTTTGTCAGCCTGTGCTGTATTCGGGGTTAGGGTACTTTCCAAGGTCCCAAAAGCGCATAGAAAAGTCAAGACTGGGCATGTCCTCGTTCGATATATGCTTCCACTGAATGTGGGACTAATCAGCCTTGTCGACATACCATAACATACCTTTATGAATACTTGTTACCTTCCAATGATCATGGGGCCAGCTCCACGCTACGTGGGTACTCTGGATGATTGGGCGTGGCCATAGCTATTCAGCAGCACCGCACCCACTGGGTCCAGCATCATTATCATTTGCTTCCGTCGCAGGCACTTCCTCCACCATCTCTGAGCTTTGCGCGTTCTCTGTCCGTAAGCAATTCTGCTGAAAGTTGCCTGCACTCTCTTCTGACGTCTTCTCTTCCCTTTGCCCACTCGTTCCTCGACCAGCCACTTCACCATGCTCAAGGACATTGTTGAGCGACCTTCCCAAGCTCCATCCGCCCCAGCCCCTCCTCAGCCTCCCACGCCGGGCTCTACGGGCTTCCCGGTCGCGCAGCATCGTTCGGCTCGCCCTTCGGCTTTCGCGCGTGCGCGAAGAGACCAGCAGACTCGCCAGGCGGGTCAGCTGGGGCGCGGAGCTACTGCTGAGGGAAGAGCCGTGGATGAAATTCCGTCCGTGCAGACGATGGGTCCAGTAGCTGTGGTGGGGATGGGAAAGGCAGATGTCAAGGACGAGTGGGCGGGTGTGAAGGAGAGCGTGGAGAGAGAAAATGCTGCGCGAGTGGAGGCCATGACGGGCGAGGAGAAGGAGCAAGAGGTGACGGAGTTGACGGAGCGTTTCGGAGCGGGGATCATGGAAAAGCTGAGGAAGAGGGCAATGGCAAGGTCCAAGGCGAACTCTTCGGCACCCCAGGCCCTGAGTCTTCCGTCGAGCTCAACCGATGCGCTGGAGAACAAGAGAGTTGATCCAAATGACACTCAACGTATCTTGGAGGAGGTCTCTGAGGAGAACAGAAGGAGGATAAAGGAGATGAGCTCGCAGGAGAGGCAGCAGGAGGCCGAGGAGCTGCAGGAGCGGTTCGGGTCGAAGATGATGGACGCCCTTAGAAAGCGGGCGGAGGCAAGGATGGGGAGGGAGAAGGAGAGAGCAGTGGATGATGGGCGGGTCCCAGAGGTAGCATGTGAGCTTCACCAGAGATTGGTCTACATTGGGATTCTGGCACAAAGCTGACAAGAATCCACAGTTGCGCAAACTGTCTCACCGTCAGTAGCATCTCGTCCTGATGACGATATGTCCCTCGCCGCCCTCAAGGAGAAATACTTCCCCAGTCTCCCTTCCGAGTCTTCCAAGCTCGAATGGCTCCAGCCCATCACCCAGCCTTCCAACGACAAGTCCACCCGCTTCGACCTTTCTGGGAACGTTCTCACCGACACGGCCAAGGCCGACCTCCCGGTCCACCTTGGGCTACACCACCACGGGACGTCTCCCGATCTGGCGGGGTACACGATGCAAGATATCCTGTATCTCTGTCGATCGACGGTTCCGAGCCAGAGGATCACCATGATGGGTGTCCTGGGTAAGGTGCTGTCCAAGCTTAGGCAAGGCAAGGTGGATGAGAGGGTACGGAAGGAGTGTGAAGAGATGGAGGTGGTGCAGCAGGCGATCAACCTCGGTGTGGAGGTGCTGGCAGGGCTGACTCGCGGGGTGGGCGTCATCCGCGCGAGCGTTGATCTTCTCTTCGAGGCTCTCGGCGGCCCTGAATGGGCATGGACTGACGACACCGCGCCCTCGGCATACCAACCCTTCGTCCCCACCCCACTCTCCCCATCAGCGGACCCCTCCGGCCTCGCGGCAATCCCCTTTGAGGACGTCCTCCCACGTCTCGCCGAGCTCCTGTCGATCACCGACGGCCTCTCTCCCGAGACGACACACCAACTCATCCTCATCCTCCGCCGCACCACATTGCTCTCATCGCATCAGTGCGAGACCATCTGCCCTATCGTCCCGGCGGTTGCCAAGCAGCACGTCGTGCAGTGCTCTTGGCCCCCCAAAAATGGCAGGTATCCCAGCATAGCTGCGCTTCGGCTTCTGCGGGACATCACAGCCTCTTCGAGAGCTTGTGCTGAGGACCTCCTCAGCCAAGGGGTGTACGAGACGACGCTCAAATTCATCGTCACTGCCACCTGGAGCGTGGACGAGGTGGGCCGCGATATGCGAGATCTTGGGCAGGAGCTGGCGCTCGAGGTGCTCAGAACGTACGCCGTTTTGGGGCGGTATGGCCTGTCTGCCTCTGTGGTCACTTCCAGTGCGGAGATCTGGCGGCGCCTTGGCGCTTGGGTGCGCGAGCGCCCCGCTGCTCTCTCTGAACTTGAGAGTACCCTCGTACAGGCATACTTGGACCTCCTAGGGGTATGGACGGTGTGTGCTGTGGACCCGCATAGGACGACGCCGGAGCACGATATCACGTGGGCGCAGGTGTCTGCACTGGGGTGGGCAGAGGAGGCGGTCGGGGTGGTAAAGATGGCTGCGGCTGAAGGAAGGACGCCTGGGGTGGTCGTCAGTGCATTGGAGATGCTGACCAGCTGGGCGGAGGGGCTGCGGGTGAACGGGGTGAAGGCTGGAGAAGAGGGAAAGAAGTCCTTGCTTGAGGGCCTCAAGGGAGCTGGCCTCCGCCAAGTGGTTGAGAAGTTCGGAAATGAGGGGGCAGGAGTGGATGTGCTCGTTGCAGCTCTAGGGCTGCACGTCCAGCTACAGGTCGCTGGGGAGCTACTCGAGAATGGTGTGCTAATAAGCATTCGAGACAAGGTGGCCGACCTGCCAGCCTCCCGAGCCGCTACGTACCTCAGGTACTATCTCTTGCGCCTAGACATTCAGTCCGGAGCAGTCTCTCCCACCGAATGGCTGCCTTCGTCCCTCTCCCTATTCCAGGCCTTCCAGGTCGGCGACGAGCCTCTCGCGCTCGAGCTGGTCGATGACCTGATAAAGACGGACTGGTCCTCCTCCTCTATCTCCTTGCAACTGGCGGCCCTTCCCCACCCAGACCGCCTCCAGGTCCTCCGCCCTCTCCTCACATACACCATTCTCCCAGATGTTGAAACGGTCGTCGCGCCCTATCGCCCCTCCCATCTCTACATCAAAGCCACCGTTTCTCTGCGCGCCTCCCCCACCGTTGGCGAGCAGCTCTCGAGGATCGCCGGGCTACCTCTCCAGCCGGACTGGCTCTTCTCTCCGCTCAACGAGCTTCTACGTTCAGGGACGTCCTCCGCCCTTGCCCAGGTCCCACCAGACTGGTCGGCAAGCGAGACAGAGATTGTGCAGGCGGTATTGCTGCTGGGACAGCTGCAGCTTGAGTGCCCCACGTGGGAGAAAGAGCTGGGTCGATCGAGGGTGCTATTCAACATGATGAAAGTGTTCATGTTGGAGCATGGTCAGCAGACGACCACGTCCCAGGAGGAGGTCTTCCGGGACGGGAAGGTGGCGGAGGCGATGAGCAAGCTCATGGCCTCGCTCTTGATTTCCCCGGCGGACACTGCCTCTTTAGCCGCGCCGCTGGAGATCATCTCTCTCCCCTTCCTCGGTGCTGGCGTCCCCTTCTTCCAGTTCTACACCGACTTCATCGCACTCTACGAGGCCATCTCATTCTCGGACCTCCTCTTCACCCAGCTCCTCATCCCCGCGCTTGCCATGTCCTACCCTCTCGACTATCGCAAGCTCATCTGGAACGACCACTCCACTGCTTTGCGGGGGATGCGTGTGTCGCTCAGCCAGGTACCGCTTGAGACACCAGAGGGACTCATGGCGTTCTTTGAGCCTAGGGAGAGGAGCACTGAGGTGCTTTCGGGGTACGCAAGGGCTCTGGCTCGCGGTTGGGTCGTGGAGGAGAAGAACGAGTTCATGTTCAAAGTCGCCGTGCATCACCTTTCGGCGCTCTTTTGGGAGGGCAAGGAGGAGGGCAAGGAGTCGACGAGAGTGGGGTTGCTTATCAGCTTGCTGGCTACAGGGAGCGGGGGGCTGCTAAAGAGAGTGTTAGAATGGGATTTGGGGGTGTACGGAGCTAGCGCGGTGGAGTCTGAGGAGTTGGAGAGGAGGAAGGAGGTGGTGGGGAGGTTGACGGGGGTGAAGGGGACCAAGAGGGTAGAGAGCCTCTGAGCATACATAGCATTTCCTTGATAGCATGATATCATATGACGTCCTACATCCCTCCGATCAATGGATATCCCTGTGCATTGTATTACCTCCATGCCGACAGAGGACATGCTTTAGCGCTCACTCCCCCCTTCGCCTTTACGGTTCAACAGACAATCGTCTTCCGTCGAGTTGCTGACGATCATCCTCATCATGATCCCCAATATCGGGCACGACAAGTAGCCCTGAATTAGCTTAGCCCTCCTTGCGACCGACAGCAGTGTGTATGGCAGTGCATTGGCAGTGGTTTGCAAATAATTATTAGGCGGAATCTTCGTTTCCAGGGTCATGTGGACCGGCTGCCTTCTGTCTGTAGACAGGTGGGTGGTCGTCATCTGCCCGAGATGGTCCGACGCGACGCCAGTCCCCCATTGAACAACCTTCGTCCCCGCTTACTGCACATATGCCCATGCCCTCCGCCCACCCGTGAAGACATGATCTGTCTTGCTGACTGTCGCCGGGGTTGTCGGCTGTTACTCGAAGCTATTCGACATCAAGACGTGCTGTTATGCGTTGGCCCAGCGAAGCTTGACGCCGCGCGTCTCGATGTCTATGTGGAGAGTTCAGCGCTTCACCCAGAACAGGCTGCCATGAGAAATCGGCGGGGACCTACCTTCAAACTCGGACCTCTCCAGCCTCCTCTCGTTCTGTAGTACCAACCGCTTGAGCTGCTCCTGCTCCGCCTTGCTCTGCGCCTGTTGAGACTTCGAGTTCATGGCGATCGTCGAGCCGACCGGGATCGCCAGCGAGCGCACCTACGTTGATAGACGTCGGCGACGTCTCCTACTGGAGACGGTTTGAGAGTGACTCACCTGTTGCTTTCCGCCCTTCTTCGACAACAGCATGAACTGCATCCCCTCCTCTTCCTTACCCCCACCAATTGGTCCAGAATCCAGCGCCTTGACGCCCCTTCTCGCTTCTCTTCCTGTCCCCTCTGCTCTTGCCTCCTCGTGCTTCTTCCTGATCAGCGGTACAGCCGAATCAAAAATCGGCGGCGCCGCTTTCCTCAGCCCCCCTCGCGTGTCCGTCGTGTCTGCCAGAACCTTTGCAAACTCGCGCTCGAACGCAGCCTTCTCCTCAGCGTCCATCTCATCCTGCTTGGCATCTCGCTGGCGGATGAGGACGACATCGTCGTTGTCGTCGTTGTCGTCGTTGTCGTCGTCATCTTCAGTCTGTCCTGTGGGTTCCTGGACTACCTGGAATTGAAAGGAGATTCAGCCCCGAAAGGAATCGTAACGAGAGCATGGGAACGAACCTCTTCAGGCTCTTCGGTAGGAGGCGCTTGGCGCTGGTCCTCGTCGTCAGACGCGTCCTCCTCTGCTGTAACGAAGTGTTAGCTTTTTTGGGTTGTATACTGGGCAAGATAGACCCACCCAGATCAACAGTATTAGCCAGAAGCTCGTCGACAGCTGCCGCAGCCGCTGCAAAGGTTCGAAGGTGGGACGCCTTTGGTCGCAACGTCTAAGGAGCCAAATGGGTCAGCCAGCTTGCTCTCGTCTGATTGTCTCTTACTCTTACGAAACTTGCCTCAAGAGTATCTGTTAACATGAAATCGACGTCCATCGGTAACTCAGTCTTACATGTCACATAGAGCTGCCACACCTACATTAGCATCCTGGGGTGCGTGGTGGGGCACATAACCATACTCACCTGCAACATGATCAAGTACTGGTTAAGTTTTCTACCTTGCGACCCCTTTTCAAAGCACGCCCCGCAGGTATCCAACAGCGTGCACGCCAAACGGACTCGGAAGAAGTCGTCCACCGCGTCGATAGGACATTCCCGTCCTGGGTAAGGCATCGTGTCGGCTAGAGCCCCGTTAGCACCTGCACCTCCTTCAACTGCACAGTCCAGGTGCACCACTCACCATGCCCAAACGACAGTAGACTCCAGAGCACGTCAAAGATGAGAGACGCGTTGATCGCCCTGTACATGTACAGCTCCCCAAGGTACTTCATCGTTGCAATTCTCCTCTGGTTGAACTTGAAGATGTTCTCTTCCAGTCCTATCCGGATGTTCTCCATGACCTGGTCGATCACAACGATCCCGAATTCGGGGTGGTAGCGTTGAAGGTCGTACACTAGTGCAGCGATGTACGGGATACTGCTGAACTTGACTTCCCAGATACTGGTAAACGAAGCCACGAGATAGTCGTAAGTCTAAATCATACTGTCAGCTGACGTCCACGTATCATATTCCTGCGTACTGACTTCGGTGTCTTCCCAGTGAAGCATGCGCAGAAGCTTCAGCACTTTGTCGAATGTGCGCTTCATAAGAACTTCATCGAGAAGGTGCCGGATGAAGCTCTGCATTGGAGTTAATTGCACCACCTCTCGGGCGACTCGTTCAGGAGGGTTGCACTGTTGAAAGCCGTCAGCATGGCACGCCACGGCGTGGAGTAGCGCTGCGTACCATGTAGAACGCATTCTCAAGCATGACCTGGTGTCTTTGATCAAGATGGGACATCGCTTGCTTCCTTCGCATCAGCTCCACCTGAAACACACCATATCGTCAGCATCTGGCTCGCTCAGCATCTGGCTTCGCACGCTTCAGATCCTTGCACGCACCATCCTCTTGGCCGTCTCCGCCGTCCCTTCAAATCTCAGCAGGAATCGCCCGCAAGTCTCAAGCAAGTTTGCGATGTTTTCAATGTTGTACTTGAAACTGTCGAGGAAAACTTTGAGGACATGGAGGATGTTGAAGGGTTTGGCCACTTTGAACTTTGCCAGTTCGCCATAGAAGCGGACATTCTGCATGCCTCATGTCAGCTTCTGGGACCGCAGCCATGCTCATGTGACAGGGCTTACCTTGAGCCTAACGCTATCCAGTTCTCGGACATTCTTCTTGCGCTGCAGATACCGCAGCTCTTCGTCGAGCTGCAGGGTGAGGTCTAAGCATGTACCAGACATTTCCAATATCGACACTCACAATGTCAAGAACGCCTCTGCCAACATCAGGCATGTACGGGTTGAGCGTCGCGATGAACCTGGAGTAGTGCGGGAGCAGGTCCGTCCTTTGCTTAGGCACTTCTCCAATGAACTGCGGTGTTGAAATTCAGCCTCCCATCCTGGTCTGTATAGACAACGCTGAGACTCACCTTGATAAGCCGATTTCTTGCCGCCTTCGAATTTAGGAACGCAAATTCAATTGCCAGCTTATCCACCACCTCCCGGTTGTTCGACTCTGGCAAAGCAGCGAACAACGCCGACAGCCTGGCCGCTGGTCCAGACTGCAACCCGTCCTCCTCAGTGACCGTGACCGACGTAGGCTCATAATGCTCGTCCTCCCTCCCTGCGTCCGCCACATCCCCCGTCGCCTGCTCAGAATCCTGGTGATCTGTTGCACCGGTCTCCGTCAATCCATCCGCCTGAAGCTCCATCTGCTCGAGCTGCTTGCGCAGCTCTTCCTCCTCCACCTGCTGTGCCTCTAATTGCTGCTGCTCTTCAGCCTCGTCGGCTTGCACCTCCTGCCCTTCCTCCTCCGTCTTGGCCTTCGGCTTCTTCTCCTTAATGCCAAGCAGCCCCGCTGGCACCACCTCCCGAAGGTCGATCAAGTCCTCGTAGAACCGCTGCTCCTCCTCGTCATCCCAGATCCCTCCTGAGATGGGGCCTTCCTCGCGCACGGTGAAGGAAGACGCGGATTCGACGATCTGGAGACCAGATTTGGAAAGGGTAGCGGCCGTGGGGAGGGTGGGTGGTGCAAGGCCGAGCAAGTCTGCCAGAGTCTGGACGCCGGTGGTCAGGCGCTCGATGGCACGAATCATCTTCTCGTAGGCCTGTTGGCGGTCCTCGAAGATCTCTCCCGACTTTATGTAAGCCTCGTGGTTGCGCTTGTCTTGTTCAAGCAATTTCTGGGTAAGGCATCTTCGTTAGGTTCACTGTAGTTGTACTTCCTAGAATGACAAACGAGCTACTCACAATCTGGCCCTTGACAAGGGTCTTGCTGGCCGTGGTGAAGTAGTTGTCGAACAGCTCCCTCATCTTCTTTTGCACCTCCACAGGAACAAGCTCAGTCACCCCCTCCGGCAGTTCATCTCTCTTCGTCTCTGCACTCGACGTTTCGCCGTTGGCGTCCTTCCCAGCTGGAGTGGGATTTGAGCCGAGGTAGGCTCGCCCAAAATATTTGAGGAACGTCGAGAGCAGGGGGAGGTTACTATATTGAGGGTCATTTGTCATCTGCGTGAGATGCTCATCAGTTACTGCTCGTGTCAGGAGAAATGAAAGAGATAGTTGGACATACCATACCCTTGAGGACTCTCCCCACCTCCGTACATCCCTTCGCCGCCCCCTCCTCCCACGCACCAACCATTGCCAGCTCCGCGACTATCCTCAGAACCGGGCGCTGTTTTACCAGTCGTTCCTTGTCTTCTCTCTCCTTATCTTTCTCCCCTTCTTTGCCTATCGGGGCTGTGACAGCCGAACTTGAGGACAAGACAGCGAGGAGAGGTTGGATAAGCTGGGGAAGGAAGTCTGGGGAGAGGCGGGTGTGGAGGTGCACAATCACCTAAGGATTAGTGTCAGCACGACATGCCTTTTGACCTTCAAAGAGAATATGGGTGGAGCTTACATCAACAGCAACATCAGGATCCCCCTTTCCCTTACTGGCTCCTTCCACGACTGCCGCCACTATCTCCTCGAGATATTTGGTCAAAGTCAGGCTGTCGATGTCCTTGATCAGAGTTTCGGATGGGCCGACAAGCAGTGCGGACTTGAGTCGGTTGAGCAGGGTAGTATGCTTCTTGAGTGATGAGTCCAGGGGCCCCTTGGGTTCTGGAACGAATATGATGTTAGACGACCTTCCGGCTGACACTCGGTCCTTACCATTGTGTATCTGAAACCAAAGAGCGGGACTCACTGATAGGCTCGTCCAGCCAGTACTTTTCTGCCGTCTCGAGGAGCCCTTGACGCCTTGGGAACTTGGCGACATAGTCGGCCGTAGTGGACATTTAGCCCCTAGGTATGTCTCGTGGAAAAAGGTGGCGCTGATATAAGGATACTATGCTGACAATGGAATGGTTCGGGAGAGCAAGACGTCAATAGTAGGAGATGGCCTAACGCACCAACAGAGCCATCGTTAATGTTGGCCGCGTCGTTTGGCAGATGGTAATATATGGGTTATCTAACAGAGTGCAATAGTAATTATAATAATTACACACACGCTCTCTGCCGACGCCAACTACTCTCTTAACGCGTAGCACCACGGGTCGGTTACATAATCATCCACGTGCGCGCATCCCGCAAAGGAGACGGTGATGCGCACAGCAGGCATGGACTGCTCTCCTTAGCTCAACCTTTGCTCCTCGATCTGTCTCTTCAAGCACTAAACAGCATACAGTAGCGAACAGCAGCGTACATGCGTACATATACCTAGACAGGTGTTCTTCATCGCGCCCACCACCGCACATAGCATCTCAGATTTACCTCGCGCCCTCGCAGCCACTATGGCCGCCCAGCGCCTCGTCGAGTACGAATCCAATTGTGAGCTTTCTTCCTTGAGCTGCTCACTTCTTTATCTGACAGCTACTGCTACTGTAGACCCTTTGTATGGCGTATCATTCTCCAGCGCATCACAGCACCCCTTCCGTGTCGCTTTGTCCACCCTCATAACTGGACCCAGCAACAAGCTCATCGTCGCCGACCTCTCCTCCCCATCTGACACCCACCACACCCCCACATCATCCCACTTTCCTCGCAATGGCTCTTCCTCCCACCACAAAGAGTACCGCCAGCTTGCTTCGACAAACATGAGCCTCCCAGCGACCAAAGTTGGGTGGGAGCCGCGCGAGTCGGTGCGGCTGGAGGAAGGCGGCCGGGGCGAGCTGCTGGCGACGTCTGGTGACGCGCTGAGGATATGGGAAGTGGCCAAGGAGTGGAGCGACGGAGGCGGCGGGTATGTAGGCCACAACGGATGGGGTGAAGAGGGCTACAAGGTGAAGAGCAGGAGCATGTTGACAAATGTAAGGCTGTCCCCCTGATCTGACTGGGACACGTCACTAAGTGCAGGTGCTGACCAGTGGTGATGTTCTACAGAGCAAGAGCCCCCATGCGAGCTTACCACCTGTGACGTCGTTCAGCTGGAACCCCAAAGCGCCACATAGCGTCGTCACATGCTCGATAGACACCACGGCTACACTATGGGACATCAACACCTCTCAGGCTCTCACGCAGCTCATCGCCCACGACAAGGCGGTGTACGACCTGTAAGTAACTGTCATCACCCCTTTACCCAATCAACATCAGTGGACAACAGAGCAAGACTGACGTCCTACTCTACTCAGATCCTGGCTTCCAGACTCGACCGACATCTTCGTCTCTGTAGGAGCGGACGGCTCGTTGCGGGCGTTTGATCTCCGCCAGCTGGAGCACTCCACTATCCTGTACGAGTCGTCAAAGGATACCCCCCTTGCCCGAATAGCCTTCAGCAAGAAGGAGCAGTACGTCATTTCACTTCGTTGTCTGAAGGTGTAGTCTTTTCTGTCATGTCCAAGCTGACGTTCTGACCACAGGCACATGCTCGCATGCTTCGGCTTGGACGACTCCAAGATCATGATCCTGGACATGCGCAGCCCGGGATCGCCCGTCTCGGAGCTCGTGGGTCACCAGGCTGCTGTAGGAGCGATCGCCTGGGGGTCTCCGGGGACATGTTCGAGATCGGAGTCTACCGGTGGAGGGTGGATCGCCAGCTGCGGTGAGCAACGATGGCCATTGTCCTTATATGTCATCGCGGAGTACTTCACTTGAACTGACCCACTGGTTCACACAGGCGACGACTCTCAGCTCCTGCTCTACGACCTTACCCAGCCCCACCCGGCCTCCCGGCCGTCTTCACGCTCCAAGTCCCGCCCGCCTACGTCGGCCAACCCTCAAGCCCCTTCACCATACGCTCTCTCCCCACCAATGACCCCCAGCTCAACGCGCACACCAAGCCCCAAGCAGGCTGCGGAGATATTGCCGGCCAGAGGGTGGACAGCGAAGGGCGAGGTGAACAATTTGTCTTTCACATACGGGGGCGATTGGTTGGGGTGTGTAAGTGGGGGCAAGCTCAGCGTGCTTGCAGTATAGCGGAGGATGAGGCGTAGGCGCAGTAGTGCACAAGAGAAAGCATAGAGGGGCAGGGAGACAGGCCTCCAGGCTGGGCCATCGTACAAAATCGTTGTATAAATGTACGCTGCTGCTGCCATCCAGTCCGCGAGCGGGCATGTCAGCCGTGCGGCAAGACTCAACGCATTTACCGTTCTAAGGCTCGTTGCATGATGGTTCCAGAACAGTATAAGAAGACTCGCTCCATCTAGCCGGGCGGTATATGACCCCTATAACATTGATATATAATGCTCACGCGTCAACCCCACGCTGCAGCAACAACTATTGCCCCTCCCCCAAGCCCCGCTACCCTCGCCTAAAAGTCGTCGGCGTCGACGAAACGCAACCTCGATCCGTTCGCCACGCGCATCAAAACGCCCATGTTCTCGTACTTTGAACCAGCCTGTCAGCTTCCGGATCCATCTCGACATGCACTCGTCACTCACTTCGAGGATCGTCTCCATCATCTGCGTCTCGGTGAACCCCTTAGCGACCACCCTACTCCTAACATCCATCACCGCCAACTCGCCCATCTCCTCATCATCCGTGCCACCCTGCCTCGCCGCCATGTCCTTAATGAGTCTGAAGATCTTGCTCGTGGACGTCTGGTCCTCTCCTGCCCGAGCGTTCGCCTGGTGCTCGTACAACGACGCCTTGCTGACATCCATGAGACGCAGTGCTTCGTCCACGTCCGACTGGCCGACCTCCTCGTCCATACGCAGACGCGCGAGCGCCTGCGACAGACGGAGCACTGCGAGGAGGGTACGTGCCGAGACGTACGAGTACGACTTGTCGTCCTCCTCGTCCTCCTTCTGCTGCTTGCGCATCTGGACGTAGCTCGAGACGATGTACTCGGACATGGCAGGCGGCACAATTGGACGGATCCTGCGGCACGCCGCAATATAGTGCCGCATGAGCGTGGGTTCTACCGGCTCGAAGTCGAGCTCCGGGTGTGTGTTGTGCATGTGCACGTAGGTGACGTGCTGGGCGAGACGCTCGTCATCCTCCCTGGTGGGGGTGTCAAGGATGAGGAAGAGCACGTCGAAACGCGAGAGGAGGGCGGCAGGGAGGTTGATGTTCTCTACGGGGGAAACCTTGGGATTGTATCGCCCGTAGAGAGGGTTCGCAGCAGCGAGGATGGACGTGCGCGCGTTGAGCGTGGTGGTGATTCCAGCCTTAGAGATGGAGATGGTCTGCTGCTCCATGACTTCGTGGATGGCCGTTCGGTCTGACTCGTCCATCTTGTCGAACTCGTCGATGCAGCATATACCATTGTCTGCCAGGACAAGGGCACCGCCCTCTATATATCACCGTATCAGCAGTTGTCCACCACCATGCTATATAAGAACTCACCCAGCACCATCTCGTCGGTCACGGGATCCCTCATGACCGCCGCCGTCAAGCCGACACCACTGGAACCCCTACCGGTGGTGTACACCCCTCGCGGCGCCACCTTGGTGATGTACTTGAGCAGCTGCGACTTGGCCACACCGGGGTCTCCCATCAAGCACACGTTGATGTCACCTCTGATCTTCATCCCGTCCCCGACTGTCTTGCTCACACCACCCACAAGGAGGAGGAGGAGCGCTTTCTTAACGTCCTCGTGCCCGTAGATCTCGGGCGCGATAGAGTTGGCCAAGCGCGAGTAGAGGTGGTCCCTGTCCTCCTTGAGCTCGTCAACTGCCGCAGCGAGCTCGGGTGTGAGCTCCATCGCGTGGTACTGCTTCTTGAGCTGGTGTACGTGCATGGCCTCGAGGAAAGTGTCCTGTAAGAGGCCGGCTCGCATCGCGCGGAAGCCGGTGTATGGCGTGGGGATGAAGATGCCCGCGATGTTGACGACATCGCCGGGGTTGACGGAGCGCGTGAGCGTTCCGTACAGGTGGATGGTCATCGACCGCGGGATGTGACCAACGGGCACCTGGTCCGCCATCTCCTGTATTTTGACCTCCTGAAAAGGCCTAAACCTGCTAGCGCGCGACTGCATGTTGAGCCGACCCTTGGTCTGGTTCTGCTCGCACTGCGGGGACGGGCAGGTGGTGAGGGGCGTGAAACTCTTTTGGGCGACCTCCTGGAAAATCTCGCCGCCGCAGGAGTCGCAGGTGTAGGCGTTGACGATAAGGAGAGGCTTGACTTCGGACACACGGGTGACGATACCTCGGACGGTGATGAGCTTGCCGAGGTGGCCTCCGCGCACGGAACGCACGGCGAGGACCTCCTCAGAGCGCGCCGGGCGAAAGTATACATTGCTAGAGAGTCGCATTAGCCATCATAACAGAGTAGGTTGGGGAAAACGTGACGCTAACTCACTACCTGCGCATAAGCTCAGGCGGGAACATTCCCCGATCCGGCCGCTCCCCTTCCGCCACATCATCGTTCAGCTGCCTCCTCTGTTTCATGATCATGTCCAGCACGTCATCTGTGAAGTCCTCCTCGTTATCCGGCTCGGGAAGGATCTTATCGATCACATCCGAAAATAGCTGGATGTACCGGCGGGTGTTGTTTTGGATGTTGTTCACGAGCGAGTAGTCGTTGCCGTGCTGCTCCGTCCCCTCGTCAGCTTCCCACTACCCCACCTTGCGCCTTGCGCCCAGCCCCGACTCACCTGCTTGAGATCCTTCAAATCGATAACAACCTCCGCCGTCTTCCTATTTGCTACCTGCTTCAACACCCGCATATACTTCACCTTCTCGCGGCGGTTGCCCAGGTCCCCGACGCCCAGGCCGCCCATATCATTCGCCAGCGCGTCCTCGTCCGCGGACGTGTCCTCTGCCTCGTCGTCGTCATCCGCAGGGAACTGTGCGTTTCCACGTCGTCGAGGGCGGTGCTGGGGGACGAAGGTGGTGAGAAAGTCCTCGATTTTGGCTGTGAGAGTGAAAGTTAGCACGGGGGTCGCTGGAGAGAGGGGGGAGGGAGCGCGGAGCGTGGCGCGTACCTAGTTCTTCCTCATAGTTGATCTGAATAACACAGGATCGAGTCAGCTCTTGCTCGCAGTACGACACGCGTATTTCGAGGCAAAGACCGAGAGCAGGCGAGTGAAGGGATGGATGGAGGATGGATGGATGGAGGGTGGCGGCAGGGCGGCTCACATTGATGTTCGCGACGGGCAACACGCTCGCGCCGGCAGCTGATTCGGCCATCTTTCCAGATATTTCCGGCTTGAGTCCGGGAGGGTAATCAGAAACGGTGGAGGGTGTGTGGGCGTAGGTGCTGCGAAGAGGGCGGGCGGGGAGGGGGCGGAGTGCTGGGGTTGAGAGGATATAGAGAGCGATGAAAGACAGAGACGGGGTGAGTGTCGCTGAAGCTTGAACGCGCCAGACCCGACGTAACATCGAGGAAAAAGGGTCCAGCGCGTTTCGCGTTTGTGGCAGTTTTTAAATACCGGGCTATCCATACAGGTGCGAGGGCGATGGGCAGAGAGGGTATTCTTTATCATAGGCCATGGACAGAACAAAGCGTATGCACAAGATGTATTTTCCACGAGCATGAAAGATCTCCTATCAATGGTATGCCATGTCCCTCTCCAATGCCTCTCTGACCGCCACAACTGCGCTATCCGCCTTACAACTCCTAGTCTCCGACATCCCTGCCTCCCGGCCCTTCGGCCCTAGAAGACCACGCTCGCAGCTCCAGCCTCCGCCCCGTCCGCTATCAGCACGAGGCCACGCCCTCAAAATTGCTCGCGAAAAGCATTTTAGGCGTTAGCCTTCAGCGACATGGCGGCGACGTCCGGCATCTCGTCGTTGCGCTCAATGAGCTTCGTGACCTTGCCGATCGCGACGGTTTTACCTAGGCGCCATAACCCCATCAGCTTCACAACAGGTAGTGTTAGGGGATACATAACTCACCCTCATCACGCAGCGTGAAACGGCCCAGCATCTTGTAGTCCTCCCACTTCTCGATACAGATCGGCGCGGTAGTCTCGATCAGCACCGAGACGAGCATGCCGACCTTAGCGAACTGTGGCGGCTTCTTCGATTTACGCTTCGTCTTCTTGTCGTAGTAGTGCAAGAGCGACTATGATTGTCATGATCTTTTGTCAGCATCCACCTCGTAGTCGTAGTAAAGAGACTGGAGGACAACATAGAACATACAGTGAGAGTAACCTCCTCAGCGAGTGTATGCACATGCAGCACACAGCTGTAACCCGAACAGATGATGTTCTTGGTCTCGATGATGCTCAAGTCCGCCTTAAACGCAGTGACAGCCTTGACCGGCTTGACCACCGAGGTGAGCACAAACCCGGGCGTGATGTCGCGGTCCGACACGCCGGAAACACGCAGACGGATGTTGTCGCCGCAAAAGGCCATGTCCATCTCCTCAGCTTGCTCGGTGTAGATTCCGGCGACCTCGACAGTAGTCTATAGGGAGGCAAGGGATGTCAACGATGGTTCTCTGTTTGGTCAAAGTGAAGGGATGCACCTTGTTGGGCATCATCAAAAGGGTATCGCCCTTCCTCACACGGCCAGACTCAATCTTGCCCATGACCATGGTACCCATCTCGTTGTACTTTTCAGAGATGGGGAGCATGAAGGGTGCGTCGATGTTGCGGTCCATGATCTCCATGCTGTCGAGGTACTCGAGGAGTGAAGGGCCCCTGTTATCAAGGGGTGGTCAGTTGGTTGCTTTATTTAACAGCTGCCCCCCCTGCCTCAATTACAGACTCACTCGTACCACGGCGCCTTGCTCTTCTCCACTCTGTCCTTCATGTTCTCGCCCACTTGCGCCGACACAGGAATAAACGTGATATCCGTCTTGGGGTTAAACCCGACAGACTTGAGGAACGGCGTGATCTTGGTGGTGACCTCGTCGTATCGGCCCTTGTCCCACTGAACGGTCACGTCGTCCATCTTGTTGACGACGACGATGAGCTTGTTGATACCGTTGTTCTTGATCAACATGGCGTGCTCGCGGGTCTGACCGTCACGGTCGAAACCTGTCTCGAATTCGCCCTTTCGGGCAGAGAGCACCTGCGAGGATATAAGCTCGTGGCACGGCAGCAAGAAATATACCACGTACAAGAAGCGCAACGTCAGCCTGAGCAGCACCTGAAATCATGCTTGGCACATAGGTCTTGTGCCCCGGGGCATCCAAGATGGTGTACCTCCTCTTGTCGCTCTCAAAGTACGCCCTACCGACCTCCACCGTCTTCCCCTTTGCCCTCTCCTCCTTGTTGCTGTCCAGCGCCCAACTGAGGTACCACGTCTCCCTCCCTGCGGCCTTTGCCTCCTGCTCGTACTTCTCCATCGTACGCTTGTCCACCGCACCCGTCAGGAACAGGAGCTGCCCGCCCATCGTTGACTTGCCTGCGTCAACGTGTCCCGTGAAGATAATGTTCAGGTGCGACTTGGTGTTGGAGTCCTTGACATCGTCGCCGTACAGGTCGCGCAGCGCCTCGGTGCCCGCGGCGGCCTGCTCGCGCAGAATTGCCTCGGCGTCGTTACTAGCAGCGGCACGGGTGTAGTTGGTGGTGGTCCCAGTAGAGAAGTTGGGCGTGGAGGTACCGGACACCGCAGCAGAGGGAGTGGCGGCAGCGGTGGGAGCGGGGGTAGCAACTGCGGGAGGGGCGGCCGCCGCAGGGGCAGGGGCAGGGGCAGGGGCAGGGGCAGGAGAGGGAGTAGCAGGCTCCACAGGAGCTGCTGCGGCAGGGGCAGGGGCTGGTGCAGGCGCCGCTTCAGAGGCAATGTCCTCTTTCTCCTCCTTGATCTCCACCGCGGGCTCCTCCTTCTTCCCACCGATGCTCAGGCTCGGCGCAGGCTTGCCACCCCCAATCTTCAAGCTCGGCGCGGGCTTTGACCCGCCCCCGATGCTCAGACTCGGTGCAGCCTTGGGCGCACCGCCTCCTATGCTCAAGCTAGGAGCCGCCTTAGGCGCGCCCCCACCGATGCTCAGGCTGGGCGCCGCCTTGGGTGCACCCCCCCCAATGCTCAAGCTCGGAGCCGCCTTAGGCGCGCCACCACCGATGGAAAATGACACTGGCTTCCCAGCGCTGACCGGTACGGTAGGTACAGTTGAAGGAGCAGCCCCCGGGATGCTAGGTGGCTGGAAGCCCTGCACCGACCTAGGCTGGAAGGTCCCACGAGCGCCGGGTGGGACGTACGCCTGCTGCTGAGCGCCCTGCTGGGGGTACCCGCCGTATTGCTGTTGCTGCTGCTGGCCGTACTGAGGGTACCCACCATACTGTTGCTGCTGGCCGTACTGGCCGTACTGCTGCTGCTGGGGGTAGCCGCCCTGCTGACCGTACTGGCCGTAGGGGTCGTAGGCCTGCTGCTGCTGCTGCTGGCCGCGGGGGACAAAGGGTTGGTTGCCGCCTGGACGGAACTCGAAGGCTCCCGGATTGAAACCGCCTGGGGGAGGGGGGCCGGACATGGTTGATATGCCGCTGGGGTGTACTATATGCGACTTTTGCTGTTGATATGGGGCTGCTGTGTCCAGTCCCTTGCTGTATACCTTGTGGTGAATTCTCGCTTCGAAGGGTCTCGATTGTGAACGAAAGTGCGAGACAGGTTGGCCACTAGTGCAGCGGGATCAAAAAATGATATATGGTCGACAGAATTAATAACAGGTCATGCATTCACTCTTCTCTTGACATTTCGCCGTCTTCGATGTCACTATCCTCTGTCCACCCATACAAGGATACGCCACGGCCTATACATGCTCAGACAGCTCACAACAAGAGCTATACTCACAGCAAGGCCACTCACAAACGTATACACAAGAGCAATGTCCTCTCAGGTCCAGCAGTTCGTGGACGCGGCAGTCAAAGCCGATCCCGCCCTCCTCGGCGAGTCCGACAAGGACAAGGCCGCCATCGAGAAGCTTGTGGGCGAGACTGAGGGTCTTGCCAAGGATCTTCCTGTGAGTCTGATAGGAAGTCTAGAGGATTATAGATGTGATAGCTGACGAGGGTCTCACGTCTATGCAGTCGCTGAACGAGAAGCTTACCCCTTTGACCTACCTGCACGCCAACTCCCCCTCGTCTGCCGACATCAGCCTCTACGCCCACCTCCACTCCTCCATGGTGCGTCTCTTGAATCTCTCTTTCTCTCTCTATCTCTATTGTCACACATATCTTACGCCCACCATAACCACAGATTGCCGCCCCCGCCTCTCAGTACCCCACCGTCCCCTCCCTCCTCCGCTACTTCCTCCATGTCCAGGCCCTCCCCGCCACCTTGTCCGCTCAGTCCGCCCTCCCCAACGCCTACCCCACCCTCGAAGTCGACATCTCTTCCCTCCCCGTACCTGAGCGTAAAGCCCCTGCACCGAAAGCCAAGAAGGAGAAGAAGCCCGCTGCCGCCGCTGCGGGTGCCGCGGGCGTGGTGGCTGGTGCGGCTGGCAGCGTCGGTGCTGCGGCCGGTGCGGCCGTGGAGGCTGCTGCCGGCGCAGCACAGGCCGTGAAGGACGCTGTGGTTGGTACTACTTCTCCTGCACCTGAGGCTGCTGCGGGGGCAAAGGACAGCAAGAAGAAGGAGAAGAAGGAGAAGAAGGAGAGGCCGGCTAAGGCGGCTGCGCCGGAGCCTACGGGACCGTTGCCTAGCATGATTGACATGCGCGTGGGGAAGGTTCTTGATGGTGAGTTGGTTTGTGCTCCTCTGATGACTCGAGAGCGAATCATCTTGGCGAAAACAGCGCTAATGCCGTCACCGTCCACCCACAGTCAAGCGCCACCCCGACGCCGACTCCTTGTACGTCGAGTCCATCGACGTCGGAGAGGCTGAGCCCCGCACCGTCTGCTCAGGCCTCGTCAAGTACATGACCGAGGACGAGATCCGTGGCGCGACGATCGTGGTCATCTGCAACCTCAAACCTGTGACGATGCGCGGCGTCAAATCATTTGCGATGCTGCTCTGCGCGTCGAGCAAGGACGGCAAGGCCGAAGGCGGGGTCGAGTTTGTGCTTCCTCCTGCGGGGAGCCAGCCGGGAGAGAGGATCTACTTTGAGGGCGAGAAGTACGAGGGTGAGTCCTGTCCATTCGTCTAACAAATGACAGCTGCTGACCAAGTCAAATCGACACCAGTTGCTACGCCCGAGACTCAGCTCAACCCCAAGAAGAAGGTCTTTGAGACCATCCAGCCCGGGTTCATCACCCTCGACAACCTTGACGCCGCGTGGGTCGACCCTGAGACCAAAAGCGTGCACAGGATCAGGACCAAGGACGGCGTGTGCAAGGCCAAGAGCTTTGTGGGTGCTAGCTTGTCTTAGACGGTGGAGTCATGGTTCGGTGAGGTTGTGGCGCGCGCGTAGATATGATGCATGTGCATAGCCTTGAAACGTCATGAACCGAAGAGTCAATGCATCAGACATGAATGGAGAACAAGAACACAAGACATTGTCCGCTCTGGCCCCAACGTTTACCACTGTCAACGTGTATGGATTGGATGAATTGGCCACCCCTTCCCCGAGTACCACACCACCGCCGCTGCTCAGGCAGTAATCTTCTCCGCGTCCTCCTTGCTGTAAAGCACCCCGCTCTCCACAAACTTGCGACCCTTGACCCACTCCAAGCCCTCGCCCGCGTAGCTGCACGCGGGCGTCACCTCCACCTCAACCCCTTCCTTGATCTCCGCACCCGCCGCCTCCAACCACCTGCGCTGCTGTGCCAGCAGGTCCCTCCGGCTCGTCTCGGGGCAGTCCGCCTTGCTCCCGGGGGCGTTCTTCAGCGGGCTGAACTCCTCTGCCCGGTCCACCTCGAGCACGCAGAGCGACTTTGTGAACGGGAAGACGTCAAACACAAAGAGCTCGAGCTTCATCCCGTTCGGCAAGTCGGGCTTGACGGGCGCACCCGACTGCAGGTCCACCGTTGGGATCTTCTTGCGCGCAATGTGGAACGCCATCTTCTTCTCCATCGCCTCCACGCTCTCGAGGAATTCGACAGTGTAGAAATGGTTGGCAATGTTGGCAGCACGGAAGGCGAGCTGACCGTCCGCGGTGCGCAACGCGGCCTTCTCCTTGGAGAGCTCGCTGTACTCGACCACGGCGAACGCGTCGCCCTTGGCAGCGAGCACGCCGACGCTCTCGGCTGGGTCCATCTTGCGGACGACCTTGGCGCCCGCGGCGGACGCGCGCGCAATGCAGCACCCGATGAAGGCCGGGTCGGCGACGCGCACGAGACAGTTGTCGACGCAGTATGCGTGGACGTACTTGATCTTATGGTCGCGCAGGTCGGAGAGGACGGAAGTGGAGGAGGAGGGGGAAAGGGGGCGGCGCAGCGCGGCGTACAAGCCGCCGTTGCCGTCGGGGGCCACCGACACAGAGGACGGGGAGGAGAGCATGAGCTTGCCGTCGTTGGACAAGGCCGGGAGTACGCCTACAGGCGATGTCAGCTTGGGCTCGGTCCGGAGCAACCAAAAGACCCACCCTGTTCAAAGAAGATCACATTCTCCTCCTTCAGCCCAAAGAACCCCTTGCTCCTAAAGTACTTCTCCGTTTCGCCCCTCGTGGGCCCGCTCGTCATCACGTACCACCTCACGCTAATGCTCCCCGCCGCCTTTCCCTCGGTCTCCTCCGCGAGCCTCTCCAGCCGCTTGATCCTCGCCGCCTGGTACTCAAACAGCGACATCCCACTCGGCAGCGAGATATCGTACATTCCCTTGGGGAGCGCACTGCCCAGGCGCGTACCCTGCCCACCGGCCATCAGCAGCACAGCCACCTCGTTACGCGCGATCGCCGCGAGCCCGCCCGCCCGCCAGGCGGCATCCTCCGCAGCGTCCACCCCGAGGGTCGCACATGCCTCCTCGGGCAGTGGGAGCGCCTCCTCCTCCGCACCTGGAAGGGGGCTCGATTCTTTGCTCGCGGCACTTCCCACGAGGTTCCCCCCCACGGGCTGCTCGAGGAGGGGCTCGCTCGCGTCCTTGGCGGCGGGTGGAGTCATGGCAGCGTCGGCGGCGACGGCGTTGGTGTAGATTCGGTTCACGCGGTGCACATCGATACTCGCAAGCTGGGCGAGCAAGGCAGCACGGTCCGCGGGGGAGAGGGTATCGTAGAAGGTGAAGACGTGGGACTGACCCGCAGCGTCGTACAGGGCGCGCAGCTTGGCGAGCTGTGGGGGGTCCGGGTGCGGGGTGGTTGTCATTCTGGGAAGTTGTGTGGGGGGGATAGTGTTGAAAAGACGATCAATGATCTGTCCGCTTATGAATAGCCCTCGTGACGGGGGTGGGGAGAGGGTGGTAGGTTGGAAGGAAGGGCGCGACAGAGAAAGGGGGGGTGCCACTCGAAGGGACGGACGCCAATCAGTGTGGAGGGGGGAAGGCAGGTGTAGTCGGGTGATATAACTCGACTATATGCGGATTGGAGAGGCGACAAGAAAGGGGGGTGTGCGCGAGAGCGCGTAGGTGGCTTGAAAAAGAACAGCGAAGACGGACGGTCCCGTGAAGCGTGGGGGGAGGGGGGGGGAGATTATATATGCGCGTTGGATAGCAAGGGGGTAGTGCCAAAGAGCGAAGATGGGCTGGTGCCTATGTGTGTACGATTGCTGAGGAGAAGGCAAAAAGAAAAAGAGGGCACGTCTGGTGCAAACACTGCTCGGCAAGGTTAAGGTAAGACGGACGCCCTTAGCGATGACGTGAAGGGCTAAACAAACAAGCTCTCGATCCCTGGCGGGGAAAGCTGCACAGCAACAGCACCGCTGGCAGTGCATCTCGATCTTCTCCCGTCTGCTTGTCACGTATGCACACTCAGTCCATTGTATTGCGCCTACTCACCGACACGAGGGCCTCAAGATGCCAGGCAGGGCATGTCCTGCATATGCGGCAAGCGTGATGTTGTCCCTCTCTCACCATGGCTGAGCGTCTCGCGCCTCTCAATGAGCGCCGGCGACAACGCCACTGGGGCACATAGTCCGCTATGCCCAAACTCATCGAAGCTGAGTGCATGTATCATGGCCTGCACATCGTCTTCTTCCACCAGTGCAGCTCGCTGCTTGGTGTCGGGCTGAATGCCATGCCGCAGGCGGATACTGTCGGCGGAGGCGGCTGGCGCCCGCGTGCTCTATAGCCAGGTAGTTGGCTCTCGTCTCCGCAGCCGTTCGCCCTCCCTCTTCCGTCCGTCTGATCCTCTTCTCGGCTGTTCTAGCTCCAAGGGTGAATGTGACACCAGCCTGACCGCGGTAGGCCCCTCAGGCTGCACGGGATGATTTGAGAGAGTGTTCTTCCTGTCTAACCTGTCGATCTACTACGACCTCCACTCACTCCCCTCTCTCCCCCTCTTACGTAACTCCTCCCCGCCACTGCCCGCCGTAGCACGCGTCTCCTCGCTCTCAACGCTCCTCGCACGAGGCCATCCTCTGAGCCACCGCTCGCCCACCCACCTACCCAGCAACCATGTCCCGCGCCGCCCTCTGGACCCTCTTCGCCCTCCCTGTCCTCCTCCGCCTCCTCAAATCCAAACCTCTCCCATCCCGCGAGACCGTCATTCCTCCCTCCGCCGAGCGGGTCGTCCTCCTCGGTGCCAGCTCTGGGGTGGGCAAGGACCTCGCGTTGGCATACGCTAGGCGAGGGGCGAAGATATGCTTGTTCGCGAGGAGGGAGGAAGAGCTTCACAAGGTGAAGGCGGAATGCGTGAAGGAGGGAGCGAGGGCTGAGGATGTGTTGTTGATTGCGGGAGATATCACCAAGGGAGATGATCTGATCAAGGCTAGGGAGGCTATTGTCGAGGGTGAGTGGCATGCAGGTGATGGATCATCTGGGATGCAAGGCGCTAACACGTTGACGAGTAGCTTGGGCGGGTGTCGACACCGTTCACATCCTTGCCGGCCTCCCTTCTACATCCGTCCTCATGGATATTGCCGGCGTCGCCCTCAGTCGCGCAGGTCCGAACCAAACCCCTCCCTCAGGCGCGCCTCTCGTCTTCTCCTCTACTCAAGGGGGCGAGGGGGTAAATCATCTGCCCACCAAGGAGGGGCTCGACCGTGTTGCGGCGGAGGCAAGGATTGTCTCTGAGGTGAACTACTTGGGAACAGTTCTGGCTCTGGCCTGCTTCGTAAGTGCAGTCCTGATGCTTGCTTCTATTTTACCGCTGACCATGCGATACACTTCTTCTACCTTTGACCAGCTTCCCCTCCTCGCCTCAACCTCCAAGTCCCCCGCATTGCACCACCTCTCCTCGGTCGCTGCCACCGTCCCGGCACCGCATCGTACCATCTACGCCGCAACGAAAGCTGCCGGGCTGCATGCGCTCGAGAGCTGCCGGGTGGAGTGTGAGGGATGTGGCGTCCGATTCTTCTGTGAGCTTCATCAGAACAATCATTTGAGGTGTCATGAGGTCAGCTTCCTGACAGCTGGATATGCAGCGTTCTGCCCTGGGACAATCAACAATGACTTTAGGCTGAAGACCGCGACATCTCAGACTGGTGGGAGGGACGAGACCAAGATGCCAATCAAGCATGCCTGGGAGGGGCTCCTGCTTCAGCCTGATGTCGGTGCGTCGTTGCCGTCCTTCTACCATGCCAGTCATATGCCAATGTCCAGCCCTGCTGACCCTCATGTGACTTGTGCAGTCACCAACACAATCCTGCACCATCTCTCTTTCTCTCCCACCCCGCAACCGCTCATCCCTTACCCTCCGTTTAACTTCATCCGTGCCCTCGACGCCCCACCGAAGCACCTCGTGCATTTGCCGTTCATGTACCGGCTCACGATGATGGTCAGGGACACGCCCCTTGGCTGGGGGTACGTGGAGCCGGCGGCGAGGCGGAAGTACGGCTTGATTGGGAGGGCTTAGGTGTAATGGAGAGTGCATCATAAGGAGACTGTTCTCACAAAAATTGGTGAGTTTCCAGAGCACATTCGGAGGAGGTACATGGAATAATTCATCTTCTGATGCGTACACAGACCAACAGCGACGCTCGATGGGAAAAGAGACGCCCGATGGGAAAAGAGACGCCTAGTTGTACAGAGGTCATGAACAAGGTAGGCAATGCAAGGAACTGGGCTGGAAGAGAAACCTTTCGGAGACCATGCTGTGATGTGAAGCTTTGTATTACCTATCAGGACGGGGTGGTGAGCAGATCGAAGAGAGTAATCGACAGCCATCGCTCTGGCAGTGCCACATGTGGAGGGGCGACACAGGGCAGATGTTGAGAAAGGCGGCGCAGTCAGCCTCGGTTAAGCCGCAGACGACCGCGCGCTCCCAGGTGGCGAAACCGAGGGCATCGTCGAGCACAGATCACAGCGAACAGGGCACACGTGCATTCCTCCCTCTAATAACACCGCGGGAATCATGCCATGAGCAGCAAAAAGGTATAATTAACAGTCAAAACAAGATGTAGGACGGGGAGTAGTGGTTGTTTGGGGGTGAGGATGGGGTGGGGAGCTGAGATGATGGGTGGTCTTTGGGGTGGTCATGAGATCGTAAAATGCTTCCTCTCCTCTCCATGCGCTACTGCTCTCCTCCCTATGCACACTCCGCCTCTATCCTCCTCCTATTATAAACCTCGCTACATCCCTCCATCATGCGTCCGTAGAGTCGACGCGAGGTTCCTTTTACCTTCGAGCGAGTAACAAAAAACCCGCTTTATGCGAACCCAGCGGCGGCGACCTTGTCAGGCACCTGGCTCTTGAGGTGCTCGACGAGCGCCCTCAGCTCCGCCTTGGTCTCGTCCGTGGTGTCATCCTCGTGCTGGGGGTCGAGCAGCACGTACGCGAACGCCTGCAGTAGGTGGTCGATGTGAGCCATCACCACCTGGGGCTGGGTCCTGAACACCTGGAAGAGCGCGCGGTACACGGCCGTGTTCTCGAGAGGGTCAAACCGGAGGGGCATGACGCTGGCGAGGACAGCAATGACCTGCTCCATGGGGAGGGCGCTGGCGTTCTTGGTGATCATGCGGGCGACGGCACCGGCGGCGTTGTCGCGCGCGTTGTAAAGCGCAGGAGGGGCATGCTCGGGAGGAGTGAAGAGGGGCTGGAGGGCCTGGAGGAGGGCATTGTAGTGGGCGGAGAGATCCTGGTTGGAGTTCTCGATGAGAACACCGGAGGCGAAGGCTGCGTTGGAGCGGACATCGGGGTCCTCATCAAGGATACCTCGCGAGATGACACCGAACAGGGGCTGGACGTATCATATCAGCCTCTGTGCAACCCAACTAGACACCAAAACTCACCTCGGTGAACTGAGTCACCCCGCTCTTCAACCCCACAATGATCTCCCCAAGGCTCCCGATGGCCATCGACCTCTCGGTATTTGTCCTCTTGGGCTCAGTGTACTTGGCGATGAGGGGCAATACCTGGCCGAAAGCCTGCTCAAAGTCGGGCCCGAGCACAGTCGCCATGGCGCCGAAGACGTCGGCGGCGTTGGATACGAGCGCAGCCTCGTACTCGGAAGAGTCGGCCTCGGCCGCGTTCTCGTCGTCTCCGTCGGGGTCCTGCTGGCAGAGAGACTTCTTCTCAAGGATCTCAATGGCAAAGGTAGCGATCTCGTCAAGGTCTACAGGCGGGTGAAGTAAGCGTCAGATTTGTTTCTCATATACCCGTGTTTAGACTGTGTACTCACGGCCCTCAACGATGGCGGGACCACACTTGTTCATGGTGTCCGCAAGCTCAGAGCACATGAAGATAACGACGGACCTGTCGCCAAATCATGTCAGCGGCCACCCTTCGCAAGTCTGTGTATTCAGTGCGGGACGAGTGGGTAGGATCAGGAAAAATGATTAAAAGTATCGCTCATGGCCGTTGGCTCAGAGTGAGCTGAGTTGATGATTCTCATCAAGCATAAGGGCAGGGGGGAGAAACTGGAAACATTACAAGGAGAGCAACACTCACTGGTCGTCCTCGGTCCTCCAGGCCTCGAAGATGGCGGGGAGCACGAGCTGAACAATGCTCTTGACGTGGTCGTGAAGGGGCACGTGCTATAATTCGACGTTAGCCCATGCGCGGTATCCACCGATGCCTCAGATAACTTACGTTAGCCGCTCCGGGTTGCCAGTCGGCAGGCTTGGAGAGCTCATACATAGTCTTGATGTACTGGAAGAGGGCGCCGACGGCGGACTTCCTGATCCCCTCGTAGTAGTGGTCCATCAAATCGATCAAGACCTTCAGGGTCTCCTCCACGTAGGGCATGAAAGCCTCCTTGGTAGCCGCAAAGAGCTCCCCGATAGTGTCGGCCGCCACCTCCTTCTCGATCGCCACTGCGCTGTTGACGTTGCTGAACATGTTGTCCATGCCCGCGAGGTCAATGTCCTCCTCCTCAACGTCGTCGTCGTCAAAGGCAGCGGTGGATTTGCTCCCGCCGGTGGCGGTCGCGAACGCTTCGGCGAGGGCGGCGGGGTTAGACCCGCCCTCCTCATCGAGCTCCTCGGACACCTCGGACTGCTGGCAGCTCGCCACGAGCGCAGGCACACACTGGGGGAGGTACTGCGCGAACTCGTTGGTGAACACCTGCGCCATGATTCCGAAGAAGATGAACGAGCTCTCGCGGAGACGCGAGTTGTCCATGGTGAGGGCCTCAAAGGCAGCCTTCATGAGGCCCTGGAAGTACGGGCGGAACACCTCGGCGCCAACGGCGTCGGCAATGGTGCCGATGGTGTCAGTGGCGACACCACGGAGGTCGGAGGCCTCATCCGAATCCTGAAGCTCAAGGAAGGGCACGAGACGCTTGATGGTCTGGTCAAAGTAAGGGATGAACTTTTCCTTGGCGGCGTGAGCGGCAGAGCCGATGGCACCAGTGACGGTGATCTTGACGGGGACGGACCCGCCTTCGAGGAGGACGAGCAGTCGCTCCATGAGAAGAGTGAGGTAGTTGACAATGTCGTCACCGAGGATCTCGAGGTACGAGTCGAGGCACGTGCACGCGTTCTTCTGAGTGGCGGGCTCCACGATGAGGTTGAAAAGGATCTGCACGAAGGTTGTCAGTGAGTGCGCACAATGTCGCAACCTCGGATATGTGGCACTCACAGGGACGATCACGCCGTGACGAGTAGCGCACTCCTCAGCGAGCCACTCGCAGAGGCAGCCGAGGGCGATACAAGCCGCCTTACGCACAATCACCTCGGGGTCCTGGAGGCCACCCTCGATCACGGGCCAGAGCTGGTCGACATGGGGCCTGATGTACTCGCTGCACCCCTCGACCGACACGCCGAACGCCATAAGCGCCGACTTGCGTTGGCGGGCGTCGCCAGCCATGTACACCTGGAGCTGCTGGGTGAGAACGGGGAAGACCTGCTGAGGGGGGAGGGCCTGGGCGAGGTTGTCGAGCGTGCGGAACGCGAGACGGGAGGGCGAGTCCTCATCAATGTCCTCGGGGTCATCCTCGCAACCGATAGGAAGGAGGCCCTCAACGATGGGCTTGGCGAGACCGAGAGCCTGGACCTTGCTCTTCTTGCTGTGGGGGTCATCAGCACTGCACCCATCTTCCCAGTATCACACTCCAACTCACTATCGGATGACCCAGGAAAGCACGTTGAGAGCACCACACCTCATCTCGTCCTCGACATCCTTGTTGGACGCGACGCCCAAGAAGAACTGTACGAGCTCGGGCACGTGCTTGCTCACGAGGGGCGCGTCGAGGATCAAGAGCGTCTCAAACGCGTCGTATCCGTGCTTCACGCCCTCGTCGTCACCGTCCGTGATCGCCTGCTCGAGTACCTTGAGCATAGGCACGATCAACTCCTGGAACGCCTTGACGTCGTGCTTGTCCGAGGCCTCGATATACTCGGCGACCTTGGCGAGCGCTCGGAGGGTGGTCACTCGCACCTCAGCGGACTCGGGGTCGACGAGAGAGACGGAGAAGACCTTGAAGAGGTTTTGAAGGTGGGCCTCGAAGGACTCGGCCACGGTGTCGAGGATAGAGTAGAGCACGTAAATGGACGTTTCTCGGTGGGTCTTCTCCGGTGAGCCAGCGGCCTGGTAGAGACCGGGCATGAGGCTAGGCCACAGAGGAGGGGTGACGGTGAGCTCGATGTCGGCGATGGCGGCGACAGCCTGAGCGTGGGCGTGACGGACAATAGAGCTGATAGAGGATAGTGGGTAGTCGTAGAGTCAGCGAGAGCACGGAAAGGCCCGGGCATCGGTAGAGCAAAGGGCTCACGCAGTCTCGGTGGTCAAGCCGTGCAGCAAGCTCTCCTTGATCTGGTCCCTCAGCGCCTGGGGGTTTTTCTTCCACATCTTCCCGTCATTGTGTGATATTCTCTTTCGGAGCTCAACAGCGGCGAGTTGACGGATCTACAGCGCGATGGTGGGCCGGGGGGGGGGGGGGGGGTCAGCCACACACACCCCTTGCCGCCTGTCGCGAGCCACTCACGGGAATCTGCTCGCTGGTACAGGAGACCTCGTACAAGGCAGGGATACACTCAGGGCTCTTGTAGTACTGAGTGTTGAGCTGGGTGGTGGCCTGCATGGGGAGCTGTCAGCTATCTGAGTCTGAGCGTCAAGATGGAGTGCGGAACTGACAGCCTTGATGATGTTGGTGTCCGGGGCGATAGTCGCCTCCAGGAGCTGCCTGAGGGTGGAGATGTAGTTGGGCTGCTGGAAGTCAGCTGAGTCCGGGCTGTTCGCGTACTGCGCCACTCACGTCCATCTTGGGCGGTGGTCGATGGAGGGGGTGGTGATAGAAGATGAAGTCTGAATGCTCGCCGTTCTTTCGTTGTATCCGAAAAAATAATCTGCGCCCAGCGACCGTCACACGGTCAGGGCGTATAGCCACGTAATATCACATTACGTAATAGGAGCACAGCTGCCGGTCCGCCACTCTGATGGAGGGTGCATGTATCACGTTTCTTCTGTGCTTGAGCGTCTCCGTGTGAAGTATGTGAGAGACAGAGGCAGGGAGCGATCAAGCTGTTGAGCGATAGATGTCCAGCCTCAGCCAGCTCGTCTTTTCACGAGCCTTTGAGCGTTTGAACGATTATGTTTGATGCATCTGTTTCCATGCTAGATGCCCGGCCCCTCCACCCCCCCCCCATCTGGGCCATTACTCTCCGCTCACAAGCCCCGCCTACCAGAACCCTCCCAGCGCCTGCAGATCGCTCGCCACAGTGACCGCGTCCGTCCCGATCTGGCGCATCATCTCCTTCTGCCTACTGATAGGCTGCAGCGCAAAGTGGTTGAGCAGTCCGCCGTCTAGGATACCCTTAGACAGCGGGCGGGGGAGGAGGTCATTGCGCACAGTCCTGTGAGGGTGAGTATGATTGTTAGATGACGGCCGACCAACTTCCTGCTAGAACGAGAGACAAGTACTCACCGGAATGCTCGAGGGTTAAGACCCGCAACGTGCTGGGCATTTCGCACCAGCTGGTCCGACACAAGCTGGAGTCGCTTGAATCGCGCATCCTTGACCGACACCACCGTCGTGAGAGCACCATCCGCCGTTGCTTCAGGGCACCATGACGTCAGCTCTGGCTTGCCACTTTACATATGATGTCCACCAAGCTCACCATAGACGATTTGCGTCTGCGGCGCCCACTCCTCCTCGGCCGTCTTTCTCCGCGCGATGACCTTGGACACCATCGCCGGCGAACCCGTATTGTACTCTGTCTTGAGCATCAACCGTTCGCCGTTCAGCGAATCAGGGTCTGCACTCCAGTCATGTCAGCTCATGCTCATGATTCTCGACAGAAGCAAAGAGCAGCTAAGAGTCACGCACCTGTGGGATCGAAGTCGAGCATCCGCATATCCCCATTCCGGTCACTCGAGAGGAATGTCAGTTGCCCATCGTGCACCAGGAAGTCGGCGGTGACGATCGAGACCTGCTGCAGGTCTTTGCTGACCGTGGTGAACTTGTACGGATCCTCCTACGTGGCGCACATGACGGTAAGTTTCAAGGCACACCTCGAGTGCTCAACCGACTTACCTGGAGTGTGACAAACCAGAAACTCTTGCTGAGGTCACCAACGATGATGAAATTCTTGAACACCTTTATCGTGGTAGCATACAGCTGAACGTCGAGGAAAGCAAGGCCCATCAGGCGATCGTCGAAATCGAGACCCTTGACGTAGAGCTATCGCGGCCCGTGTCAGTGATAGCATTGGTGTGCTTGGCGTACACGAGAAAGCACATACCTTGGGACCGTTAGTGTGCAACAAGTACCCGTTGATGTTGCTTATGGCGTTGACCGGGTTCCTAGCTGGATCCTTTGTCCGTAACCTCAACTTCCAGCCCGAGCTCTTAGTCCCGCCTTCAGGCCCCACCGTCTCGACAACCTCAAAAATATACACCTGATACCGCCATCAGCTTTGTCCGCCCGCGGTCCGACAGCTGCGTGCGCTTGCACGCCAAGTAAGATACTTACGTTGCCTCTCGTCGCCCTGTCCTCTCCAAAGTTGAACCCCGTGCCAACAGCGATAAAGTCTCTGAACCCGCCTGTCGAGCCCGGCGACTCGAGTGTCACGCTTTCCATGCACAGCACCTCCTCGTTCTGGTCAAAGTCATACCCGTCCATGACGCGCCACGGCTCAGTGCCTTGGGAGAACAGCTCGAGGGTGGAGCGCTGGTTCGTGGGCGGGATGAGGTTCTCGCCTATCGCAGAGTCGTCAGCCGCCTGCTAGGTCTGGATGAAGTCGTCGCCCTATCCGGGACTCGTACCTTGCGGGCCAAGCTGTATCTCGCCTTCCTCGTCATACGCCTGGAATGGTACCTCTATTGAACTAGCCCCAACATAGTGCGCCGACGTGGGGTCAAACGACACCTGCGTGTAGGTCCGCTCCATCGGATACCGGTCGCACGGTATGGCGAAGTCGGTGTTGAGCGTCGGCGGGAGGTAGCAGATGAAGGAGCCCTGCAAGTAACCAGGGACGTCAGCTGTGGCAATCATCTCTTGGACCAGCTAGACCCACATCCTCAATTCTGATAAAGTACTCTCCCTTCCCACCCAAGTGCGTCGTCTTCCCAAACGCCATCGCCGCCTGCTTCAACGCATACGCTCTCAGAGGGTGCGCCTCGCTCGAGATGATCCACTGTGGCTTCTCCCCCGTTATAAACGCGCCAGTCAAGCCCTCCACGTTGTTGAAAGGGTGGATAGTATACGGCAGGCGGGTCGAACCGCCCGAGATGGGGAGGAGCTGGGTGTGGACTTTGCGAAAGCGCACGGCGAGGGAGCGACGCGAGTGGAGCGACGCGTCGACGGTGAAGCGGGGTTGGGCTTCGTACGCGTTGAGACGACCCGAGTGATGCAGGACCTAGCAACAGTTTGGGTGAGCTACTACCTTACTTGAACGGAAAACAGCCAGCTCGCGATGGTCACTCACAAGAAGGTGCGGCCGCACCGCTCCTTTGCCAATCGGGCAAAACACCATCTGCCTCACATCATCCCCTTCCTCTCCTTCCTCCTCCTCTCTATCCTTCTCCCCGTACCGCGCCTCTCCCAGATCATCCGTAAAACTCGGCGCCGACATCCCTGGCCCTTCCGACTGAAGCACCACCGCCAAATCAGGCAGTGACCGTACCTGGAACTCTCCCCCCTTCGTCAAGAGCGCCAGCCACTGTGACCCACGCGCGGCATTCATCGTGGCTTCCACGCTAGGCGCGTCGGTGGAGATTGCTGGCTCCTGGTCTTGCAGCCGCTTGATCTGCTGAGCAGTGAGCTGGATGCGGGACGTCTGGGACGGGCCTGAGCGGGAAGCAGTGGGGCGGGGGGGCGCAGGTTTGGGGTGGGAGGAAAAGTTGGTGGGTCGGGAAGGGTCTGTATCGGACGAGCGGGCAGGCTCGAATGTACGGTAGATGCCGGTGGCGTCGGAGAAGACCTCGATAGCCTGGCAAGCCAAGGGCCCCTGTGAATGCGTGAGTAAGCCAGGTATCTCACGAGACAGCTCCAGACTGGCGAAACTCACTGGGTCGGACCCGAGCGATACCTCAGTCACTGTCATATCAGAGTCGGTGGCATCTCCGACAAAGAAGGACACGCTGTCGTCGGCTCTCCGGATAGCCACATAGGGGTCTGAGATGCTCGCGCTCGTAATTGGCGCTAGCGACTCGTCCTTCGTGCAGACTGTCTTGAATATCTTGCCGTCTGCTCACTGAGTGTCAGTTTCCCGAGCCCCCATCGGCCAAGTAGCATACCATACACAACTCACTCGAGTCCAGGAGCGAGACCTCTGCAGGCGAGACGCGCATCACGAAGCGTCGTTGGAAGAACGGCGCCGCTGCCAGCGTCTTACCCTCCAGTCTACCAATTTGCTCTGGCACAGGCTTGGTAGACAGTGCAAACACCTATCACCACAAGTCAGCTTCACGGCCTTAATCTCGACGGCGCGTAGCTCACTCGAGTCGCGCTGGCCTCGCTGCTCAACAGCATCGTTGTCCGCTCTGCCTCGGGGATATCCTTAAATTTCTGTCCAGACTGCCTGTCGATGGGGAGGAACCATACGGCCTCGCCGTTGGACAGCTCGTTGAAACGCCGGCGCTTGGTTATGGGGATACCTCTCTGCGTTCGGACGGGGCAAATCAGCTCAGTCGTTCATGTGAGCAAGAGCTAGGGAGAGGCGTACTCGGAAAACGTTGAAAGTGGAGTGCCGGCTACCACCGCTGACTGCTACCAGTTGAGGGTACGTCCGGAGCTTCAGGCGCGTCAGCTTTGCTTCCAGGCCGGGCGAAACATAGCTTACCCCTTGATCTGTGGCTGCGATACCAAACTCAATGTCCAAGATCTTGCCGACCCCGCTGAGGGTATCGTACCGAGAGAGAGATATATTTGTGGGACCAGTGGCCACGTTGGAGGCACCGTTCGCAGTGCCATTTAGCTTCGGGTCGTTGATGTCACCGTACAAGTCTGGTGTGATGGCTGTCAGCTCCAGCACGGACTCCGCGAGATGAATGCAAAAAGCTCACCCTCATCCCAATCCACTTCCATCTCTTCGTCAATCTTCTTATTCTCCTCCTTGACCTCCACTACCTCCCTGACCATATCCACCTTTGCCAACATCGAGTCCCCCTCTGCGCAACCCACAAATACCGCCTTCTCCCCAGCGACGACCAAGCTACTCGGCGGGGGCACCGTGCTTGACTGCTCGTCCACCTTGATCTCCCCTACTGCCCTGCCCTCCATCTCGAACCGCACCTGGTGCACATCCCCGTTCTGCAGCACAAGCAGCATATCCCGCTCGGCCACAAACACGCACTTGGAACCCTCGAGCGAGAGTTTACGGTCCTCCGAGGTGGAGGATGAGCGCAGCGCAGTGACAAAGCGCCACCACGCGTTGACTCTTGCACCGACGACACGCCCGGCCTGGTCGACATGTACGATGCCCGTGCTGGTGATGATGACTACGCCGCCGAGCTCGGCGGGGCACGCGACGAGGTAAAGACTGTCGGAGGGGAGGTTGGCGGCCGAGGTGAGGAGCGGGTAGGAGCCGCCGGAGGTGAGGTCGACGGTGCGGATCTCTAAGCAGAAGGTATCTTTGACAGAGTGGTACCTGCCTGACCAGGTGTGCTGGGGGGAGAAGAGAAGGGCGATGGTGGGGGAGTGGAAGCCGGGGAGGAAGAGGATGTCCTGGACGTTCCGGATAGTGGAGGAGACGTCCTCGGCGAGAGACAGGACGAAGGAAGGAGAGTATGGGACGTCACTGTAAGAAGCATCAGCTTTTGCCCTGGCCTAATGGGAGGTCTTTGCGACTCACCGAGCGAAACCCTCCTGCAGAGGATCCAGCTCGGACTGCTCCTGCAGAACCGGCAGCACCGCGAGCGAGTCCTCTGGGAGCGAAAGCACCGCTATCCGCGAGAGAGGGTCCGTCCTGAGCAGCGGCACGTAGCTCTGCAGGTCTCCCTGGTTCATCTGGGGACATCGCTCGTAGGTGTGCAGCGACACTGTCGCGATATCTCCTCTGGCCCATTCCAGCAGTGCCATCTGTGAAGCAGTTAGCCCACAACAGAATCCCGCCCATATACCGCTCTGAGCTCACCTTGGCGTCCCGGAACGACACGATCAGCCTGTCCAGCCCATCCACGCTGCTCTCTATCGTCCGCAGGGGTGCCAGCCCCGTCACCGTGCCGTGCAGCTCATGCTGTGTCAACAGGTGTAACCGCCTCGTCGTCTCGTATCTGAGCGGGGCGCGCTATCATGGAAAAAAAACAACCAATAAACACAGTCATAAGCGTCAGTCCAGTCTCGCTGAAGAGTGATGCGGATACAGCATTCATATGATGCATTTGACCCACATCTGCATGTCCGTCATCAAAGAACCCGTCCCCGAACTCCTCCATCTCCGCGTCCCCTCCGCCATTCGCCCCTTCCTCCATTGCCGCAGCGTCCAGCGCGCCATGCCCGTTGCTGGTCAGCGACACCGCCTCCTCCCGTATCTCGAACACGCGGAGGGTCTCCCCACCTGCGCAGATGAGGTTCCCGACGACCTTGATCTCTGGGGTTTCGACCGCTGCCGGGGGCTTGGGGAGGGGGTAGATGGTGGACGGGGTGAAGTTGGGGAGGAAGAGGGAGTGGTGGACGGTGGACGAGGGGAGGAGGGTGGAGTGGAGGGCGTGCATGGCGGGGTCGGCGGGGGCGGCGGGGGCGGTGGTTGCTGCAATGTGTGTGGATGTGGGAAGAGAGTGTATGTGTATGGATGTATGGCTGGAGAGCCTCGACATTTCATCCAGGCTGAAGCCGCAGAGAGGAGACACCCTGCGCGCCTATTTTGAGAGTAATTTCCCCGCGAGCCTAACCTCCAGCCAGGTGTGTGAGTCAAGAGTTCGCCCAGCGAGCCAACCTCATCCCCAATGATCAATCCCTATGCAGCAATACACCTGCACAGCACGCTTGGACGATCGACAAGAGATTGCATTTCAGTCCACCATGAATTCGGGCCTCTGTACACCACAACGCCCAATCTTCCCTTATTCCAGTTTCCCTCTCCCCCTCAAAACAACACTCTCCCCATGCCATCCGCCCCCCCCCCCCCCCCTGACCTGCCCAGCGCCTAGTGGGTGATCTCTACAACGAGGTCACCCTGGCCGATCGAGTCGTTCTCCTTGACCAGCACGCGCTTAACCTTGCCCGACACGGGGCTCGACACGACCGACTCCATCTTCATCGCCGAGAGGACACACAGGGGGTCGCCGGCCTTGACCTCGGAACCTTCTTGCACGCGAACCTCCACAACGACACCGGACTGCGATAAGGAGGGGTTAACCTGTCAGTGCTGGTTCATGGGTGGGGGGGGGGGGGGGGGGAGGGGAGGGCAACGGCACGGAGCGGCATGAAGCGGCGCGGCGCCAAGGCCAAGGCGACTCACCATGGGGGACCCGACGCTCCCGGGGTCGCTGGTGGCCTTCTCCCTCGTGACCTGCTCGATCGCGGCGTTCGTGTCGGTGATGACGACTGCACGGCTCTCGCCGTTGAGCTCAAAGAAGCACTCCCTCGTGCCCTTGTCCTGGTTGAGCGGGCCGATCGCGAGCAGCTTGATGGTGAGCGTCTTTCCGGGCTCGATGGAGATGGTCATCTCCTCGCCGATCCCGGGCTTCGCGAGGAAGTAGCGCGTGGGCACGACACTGCGCGGCGGGTATGTCAGCACCTGGGCGCACGGGCCGCCTCACAAACAAAACACAGACTCACCTGAGGTCACCATACTTCTCGACGAAGCCCTGGAACTCCTCAAACACCTTGGGGTACATATAGTAGCTCGCGACGTCATAGTCGGTGATGTGGGGCCCGTACTTGTCCCGGAGCTCGTTTTTGATCTTTGCAAAGTCGAGGGGCTCCATGCTCAAGCCGGGACGGGCGTCGATCCTGGGCTTGTCGCGGATGATGTTGGAGCGGAGGGGCTCTGGGAAGCCGCCGTACGGCTGACCGAGGTAGCCCTGGAAGAACTCGACGACGGACGACGGGAAGTCGAGGGTCGCGGCACGGTCGATGACGTCCTGCTTGGTGAGGTTGTTGGACACCATGAACTGGGCAAAGTCGCCCACGGTCTTGGAGGACGGGGTGACCTTGATGATGTCGCCACACTGCCGGCCCGATGTCGCCAGATGTCAGCCTGGACCACGACGCACAACCCCGCAAGAGAGAGACGGCGACTCACGAGCTGGTTCGCGTCAATGTACTTCTTCTTGATGTCGAGCCACTGTGTCCCGAGGCCGAGCTGGCTCGCCTGGAACTGCAAGTTGGTGTACTGCCCGCCGGGCATCTCGTGGTCAAACACGCCCGAGTCGGACGCGCGCACGTTCGCCTCGAAGCACTGGTACAGCTTGCGGATCTGGGACCAGTACTGGTTGAGCGCCTGGATGTTCTCGTGCGAGATACCGGTGCCGAGACCGGTCTGCTCGAGCGCACCGCAGACGGCACCCATCGCCGGCTGGGACGTCAGACCGGAGAGGTCTGCACACACACACGGGCATCAGCGCCTGGCCCTGACTCGCCAACTCGGGAAACCGACTCACCATCGATAGCGACATCCACGACATCCGCGCCCGCCATCGCACACGCAATCATGCTCGCCGCGGCGATACCCGCCGTGTCGTGCGAGTGCACGTGAATCGGCAAGTCCGGGTGAGCCTTCCTGATAGCGCCGACCAGCAGCTTGGCCGCCTGGGGCTTGAGCAGGCCCGCCATGTCCTTGATACCCAGCACGTGGATCCCCTCGGCTACGAGCTGGTCCGTGAGGTCGAGGTAGTACTGGAGCGTGTACTTTGTCTTTTTCGGGTTGGCCACGTCGCCAGAGTAGCAGATGGTGCCCTCGACGACACCGCCGGCCTTCTTGGCGGCGTCGATGCCGACCTTGAGGTTGTCGATGTAGTTGAGCGAGCTGCGGGGGGGGGGGCTTACTCGAAAACTCGGAAGATATCGAGACCAGCCTCGACGGCCTTCTTGGAGAAGTCGTAGATGGCGTTATCCCTGTGCCGGCGGCGTGCCCCATCAGCGGTGTACTTGACCTTAGCCACACCGGGACGGCCGGGACGGACTCACGGGTAAGAAGTGTACCCGACAGCGTTCGCGCCCCTGACGAGCGCCTGCAGCGGGATGTTGGGCACGAGCTTCCTGAGCGTCCTGAGCCTGTCCCACGGGTCCTCGTACAGGAAGCGCATGGCCACGTCAAAGGTGGCGCCGCCCCAGCACTCGAGCGAGTAGGCGTTCTGGAGCGCGTGCGAGGTCTCGCGCGCAATGTTGGCGAGGTCGACGGTTCGCATGCGGGTCGCGAGGAGCGACTGGTGGGCGTCTCGCCAGGTGGTGTCCATGATGAGCTGTCGGGGGGGGGGGGGGGGGGGGGTCAGCGGGGGCCTCTCAACATGGCAACGACAGCAGGAGCAACTCACACAGCCCTTGTAACCCCTGATGGCCTTTGCGAACGCCTCGGGCCCCTGCTCGACAATGATATTCCTCCACCCCGTCTTGCACGGCACGCTCGTATCCACGGGCTTGCTAGCATCGGCATTGTCGACGATGGCGGGCACGATGGCCTCTGTCTTGAGGCCGGGCTCGCCCGACTGGCCCTTGATGGACGAGCCGTTGACGGCGACGTCGCCGAGGTACGCGAGGAGCTTCTGGGCGCGGTTCTGCGAGTGCACGAGCTTGAAGAGCTCGGGCGTGTCGTCGATGAAGGTGGTCCAGGTCTTGCCGGACTCGAACACCTCGTGGGTGAGGAGACGGATGAGGAAGGGGATGTTGGTCTGGGGGGGGGGGGGGGTCAGCTGCAGGACCGGCGGGCGGGCGGGCGGGGGGGCGTGGGGCTGAGGAAACATGGGGAGGAAACATGGGGAGGAAACATGGGGAGGAAGCATGGGGGACGCACCTTGACACCGCGGATACGGAACTCGACCAACGCACGGAGCATCTTCCTCCTCGCGACCTCGTAGGTCGCGCCGCTCACCGAGCACTTGACGAGCAGCGAGTCGTAGTGGGGCTGCGGACCCTCCCATCAGCTGTGCGCATTGACCGGCATTGACCGACCCGACCGGACCCGTTGCACTCACGGTGATCTGCGCGCCGGCGTAGCCCGAGCTGGCGTCGAGCCTGACACCGTTCCCGCCCGCGGACCTGTACACCTCGATCTTGCCTGTGTCAGGCTGGAACCCGTGCGCTGCGTCCTCGGTGGTGATCCTGCACTGAATCGCGAACCCCCTCCTGTGGATATGCTCCTGTGTCAAGCCGAGCTGCTCGAGCGTGACGCCCGCGGCGATCTGGATCTGCGCGGCGACAATGTCGATGCCCGTGATCTCCTCGGTGATGGTGTGCTCGACCTGGATACGCGGGTTGATCTCGATGAAATAGTGGCGGTTCTGCTGGTCGACGAGGAACTCGGCGGTACCGGCGTTGCGGTACTTTACGGCGGCGGCGAGCTTGAGCGCGTCGGCGAGGATGGCCTGGCGGACGGGCTCGTCGAGGTGGGGCGCGGGGGCGACCTCCACGACCTGCGGGGGGGGGTCAGTGTGCTGTCTCGTGGGCTAGTCAAGGGGGCCAGCAGGCGTACCTTCTGGTGACGCCTCTGGACCGAGCAGTCCCGCTCAAAGAGGTGGACGCAGTTGCCCTCGCCGTCAGCGAGGAGCTGGACCTCGATGTGTCGGGGGCGGTCCAAGAAGCCTACGCGGGGTTGTCAGTCGACGGCCTGCCCACGACAGTCACGCCAGTCACGACGGTACGCACGCTCGATAAACACGGTGCCGTCGCCGAACGCGCTCTTGGCCTCGCTGACTGCCCTCTCAAAGTTCTCCTTGAAGCTCTCCTGGTCCCTGACGACGCGCATGCCTCGGCCGCCGCCGCCCATCGCGGCCTTGATGATGACGGGGAAGCCGTACTGCTCGATAAACTCGGCGGCGAGGTCGTAGGAGGCGACAGGGCCCGGGGTGCCGGGCACGACGGGCACGCCGGTCTTGAGCGCGAGGGTTCGGGCCTTGGTCTTGTCGCCGAGGGCGTCGATGGTCTCGGGGCGGGGACCGATGAAGGCGATGCCGGCGTCTTCGACGCGCTTGGCGAACTCGGCGTTCTCAGAGAGGAAGCCGTAGCTGCGCCCGGTGCGGTGTCTGTCAGCTCGTGCGCAGTCAACTTGGACATAAGTACCCACCCGGGGTGGATCATATCGACGTCGTGCTCGAGCGCGAGCCTGACAATGTCCTCCTGCGCGAGGTACGCGCCGACGGGGGTCATGCCCTTGCCGACGAGGTACGACTCGTCGCTCTTGTACCTGTGGGCGCCCATGCGGTCCTCGTGCGAGTAGATGGCGACGGTGGACATGGCGAGCTCGTGCGCGGTGCGGAAGACGCGGATGGCGATCTCGCCGCGGTTAGCGACCAGCACCTTCTTGAGGGGGCCAGAGTGGCCTGCCTGCTTCCTGCGCAGGCCGGTGATGCTGCGGGGGGGG
>JANBXI010000074.1:0-76220 GCA_024271845.1 Cryptococcus sp. VH57_BW
AAATGAACTGAAAGCAGGCCCCGCTAATGGCGTACTTGACGTGATATTCACCTCACCACACCTTTTACCCCCTCCGTCGTCTAACCTCACTCGCGCCGCCACTTCGTGGCGACGCTCGTTCGACCACTGCACGCGCAGCAGTGCCTCTTGAGGATCACCACCCGGTAGGAACTTGCCCCGAAGGATACTGCTGGCGAAGAACTCGGTGTGGGGGGCGACCGTCTCGCCGATGTCGAGGCACCACTTCATGACGTCCTTGAACTCCGTTTGGCCGAAAAGGAGGACAGAGCGGGTGTGGTTCCTGCATAACGCCAGTCGCGAGTCAGCAGGCGGCCCTCAGCCACACAATACACGGGCAGCTAACTCACCGAAGCTTCAAGCACTTCAAACCGAAGCGCACCACCACCGCGAAGTACCCGGGTCCCGAGCCCACAAAAGACCACAGGAGTTCCGAATTCTCATGGTGGCTGACGTGCAACACCCGCCCATCCGCCGTCACCACATCCATCCATTCAATAAAGCTCGCCGCCCACCCGTAGTTTCTCCACATGAAACCTGCGCCTCCCTGAGACAGAAAGCCGCCCAGGGCAACGCCGTCGCAATGGCCGCCGGGGAACCAGTAGCCCAACTTCCCGAGGTAGTCGTTGATGACCTTGCCGGTTGTGGATGGGCTGGCCGTGGCGATGCAGGTCTCTGGGTTGAAGGTGACCTCTTGGAGCCGTGCGAGGTCGATGAGGATGGCGTTGTTACGAACGGAGGGGGCGTTGAACTGGGGTAACGTGACACCTACTCCGTCAGCTCTCGCACAAGTCACCCGAACTTCGACCAGGGTTGCTTACATTGTGGCCTCCGCTACGAACTCCGATGGATAGGTTGTTCCTCCCAGCATAGTTGACAGCCTGGACCACATGCTCGACAGTTGTGGGCACGGCAATGGCTTTGGGCAAACGGTCGATGTCGTTGGAAGAGAATACGCGGCCGGTTCGATAGTACTCGTACTAAAGATAAGAAGGTTCCTTTAGCGTCCTGATCCCGGGAGTCATGTGACCACGTACCTTATCGTCTCCGGGCAGCAACAGAGGGAACCCCTCTTCTTTAGAGCTGGCTATGCTGAGGTCGCTCAATGCGTCTGTCAAGTGCGGCATCTTGTGTTTGTTTTACTGCTGGCATGGCTTATTCTTCTGTCTCCTCGCCTTGATATATCTCCTGGCCTGTGGGTGTGTGCGGCTCATAGAAGACCATCCCCTCCTACGGTGAAGCGCCGGCGGCCGCGCACGACGGGCAGCCGCAGTAGGATAGGGTTCAGTTCTTATCTCTGCTGCCTCTGAGGTCCATCCGGCTATCCGGGCAGATCTCAGGCTGTCCGCGTCCGAAAGTCGGATAAAGGCCCGAAATCGTCTATCTGGACACGGCTTGGACAGGAGCATGGATGGACAACGAACGGGTGAGACCGCCCGGGCCACACCACACGCGGACACGTGGCACATCAATGGATTCTGTATATATACACATGATATCGATCCGCCATGTAGACGGCGGACAGCGTGGGTCCAGTCGACGCATACGGGCAGTGCTGTATCAGTCGATAAAGGCGCAGTGGTTGTTTGCCAGAAGGAAACCCCATCTACGAATCCGGCAGCCCAGGCGTCGGTTGCACAGCGAGCCTCTTATGTGGGCGGCCAGATAGACTGCCTTCCAGCTCATGAAGCCTCCCCAGATAGGCAACGGGTGCACCCGAGATGACGGCCTTACTCTACTACTGTGCCTATAGCTACTACATTGCACTGCCCAAGCCTCGCTAAGATGTCTGCAGAGCTGTCAAGAGCCCCAGCAAGGCCCATTCAAGTCTGCTTCCAGTGTCAGTGCAGATGCTACCAGTACTCCTTGACCGCAGTGCAGCTCCTGACAGTCCACCTTAGGTCGCAAACGAAAGATCAAATGTGAGCAGGCAAAGCATCAGAACTAGCCTGACGGCGTCGCAGGCAACAGAGAGTACCCTTGCCTGCCATGCAAGCTCCGAGGAGAAGGCACTTTGTGCCGCGAAGTGGACGCTGAGAGGACGAGGTGAGCAGTCTCACACATCCCATATGACACATGCTGACCCTGCTAAGCCCTCCCCCTCCGTTGACACTGGCAGCACTTCATGCTCGTCTACTTGATGTTGAAGAGCAACTACGATCGCACCTTCACCGGTCAAGTAGGAAACAGAAGCGGCAGCCGTCGACAATAAGCTCCGGTGAAGACGAGAGGAATGGAGATGGGGCCAGGGGCAAGCGATTGAGAGCCGAGAGCTTTAATGGAGAAAACGAAGGGGAGGATGACTCTACGAGTACGCTGGGACCAGCGCCCGGCGCAGGAGATGAGGATGCGGCTACGATACTGGAGAACTTTGCCATGTAGGTGGCTAACCCCGCCCCCCTCCCCCCTCCCCTTCGCCCTCGAGATCCATCCTTCATTCATTCTTCTTGTGTGCTGACTCTTTGCCAGGGGATGGTCCGCTGGTATACCTCCGGAAAGCGATAATGGCCTTGACGAAGATCAAAATCCGGGCTCGCCGACCGCCATGGCGCTTCCTTTCCAACCAGGACCAACCCTTGACACTCTCTCCCACATGGCCTTCCTCGTTGAGCCAGGTGCAGACGTTGTTGCTCGGGTCCTTCAGCATCTGCCGTCGCAACATGACACGAACAAGTTGCTCTCGTTTTACTTTAGTGGGTCCCTCAAGTATGCAATGTGTTCGTCAAGTAAAGAGTCTCGTTGACACCATCGTTAGGCCGCCTCGACTGGTACAACAATATCATTCACGCCCCCACCTTCCTCACCGAGAGCAGCAACATGTTCACTGCTCTGCTCTCGGGCCGACATCGAGCAGTCCGACCATTTCTCATCTCCCTACACTTCGCCATACTATCGCTGGCTTATCGCCTACTTGAGCGGAGGGAGAGGAAGGAGCTCGCACTGTCGCTGGATCAGTCTCTGGAGGCGGCACAGACATGCTACTCGGCCAGTCGGGTAAGTCTGATGCGCTTGTGGTGGGTCTACATCATTCTGTGCTGACTTGACATTAGGCGATGTTACAATATGGCAACTTTGTCGGAAACCATAGCCTCGAGAACCTTCAGACTCTTATGTGAGCCACCCTGATAAGTGAAACGGTGCTGCTGGGGCTAACACGTGTATGGTAGCTTGATCGGCGAATACCAGCAGAACACCGGTGGTGCCGAGTGAGTGCCTAATCACGTATGCAACTGCTGACGGTTAGCACCCACTGGGCTCTCCTAGGGCTGTCGGTCAAGATCGCCCAGAACTTGGGACTGTGTAGGCTTGGGTCTGAGGAACCGGGGAAAACGTGGCCTCCAGCCTGGCAATCACTGTGTCGCCGCGAGACGGGGAGAAGAGTGTGGTGGGCACTGGTGAGCCTATGTCGAAAGTTCCAACCCACTCTTCAGCTGACGTTTGACCAATCAGGTTATTCAAGACTGGTCTCTAGCCTCATCTCATTACATGGCCTACTCTATGTGAGCTGTGGCGCGTGGCTTCATCTAGCTACAAGTGCTGACCACCCCACTCCTCCATCAGTCACCCAACCCAGTTCGATACAGCGTTTCCTCTCAATGTCGACGACGCTGATATTATTGATGGGCAATGGGTGTCCGATAAGCCCTTGACGGAGCTCTCTGTGAGTCCTACTTGTCAGTTCAAGAGCTGACGGCAGGAAACCTCTCTTGCCATCTGGCGCAGCAAGCTTGTTCAGTGCTACCGTGAAGTCATCGACCACACCAACGCCCGTAAACGTTCAGACCAGTTCCTTGACGAAATGGACGACAAGATTGCCCGGTACATCTCCGTCATCCCGCGAACCTTCGAGAAGTGTCCTCGCAACGACCACGAGAGTGTATGGGCGATGCAGAGGGCTCTCGCATTAATCACAGCACATAACCGGCGACTGCGTCTCTTTAGGCCAAGGCTGCTGAAGGGTCCTACTAGCCCCCATTTTGTGAGCTCCCATCCCGCTAGACTGGGCTAGACAAGCAAACAACGCTGACAAGCGGATAGAATCAAGCTCGAGAGCGGTGTGTTTCATCAGCCAGGACAATCCTCGACTTACTCAGCCAGTCACCCCTACTGCTCAAATGGTGGAACCCTCTGTTCTTTGGCTTTACAGCAGTATGTACCCGATGCTTAAGAGTGGTTGCTGGACGTACGACTGAAATGACATTGCACAGGCTATAGTACTCTTTGTTGACCTCCGTTACTCTGACGTGACAGACCCCACTTCGGTCCCGGGAAAGCGAGCAGAGCTTCGCGTGATTGCTGATCTGCTTCGGTGAGAAGTCGTGTGTGCCCGATGGAGCGACACCATGCTGATATGCAGTGTAGAACCGCCGAACATATCTCTGTCGCCGCGCATAAGTCCATAACCTTGCTTGACGGCCTGCTTGACACAGAGGCGGCTTCCCACTTGAACGAGATCGTCCCCGGACTCTCCATGTCTGGTGGGACCAACGAGATGCTAAGCTTGCAGGCTCTGACCCAGCAGCTACTTGTGAGCTGTTGCTCACTCACAATCCGAGGCGTTGCTGACTCGTTGGCCTTCTGCAGACTAGTCTAGAGCCGCCGAAGGAGCCGGTGTCGGTAGGGGATTCGGGAGATCGCAATGTGGATGAACTTGACATGCTTCTGGAAGACCTTTTCGGAGTAAACCCACCTTACCAGCTGTCCTAAAGTATGTTCTTTATCACAAGACAGCTTCAGCGGTCTTGGTCTATGCAAAGCTTTTGATGCCACCGTGTGCAGTAGCCTCCTTAGCAAGTCAAGTTATGATGGCTCTGTTTCAGAAATCCATATGGAGACTATCAGAAGAGCTTTCAGCAACGACCCAGCAAAAGACAACTGAAGAAACTAAGAAACTATGATGACTCCTTCGTACAATCCAGGTACTAGTCCCCCCCACCCCCACCCCCCTGTCGTCACCACTCCGAAACTGTCAAACCGCCTTCTCCCCAGAGAAGTCGCCCCTTGCCCGCGCCCTCTTCTCCTCGGCCATCTCTCGCGTGTGCTCGTTGGCGATGATATCGACTGCCATGGACTCCCCGGTGTTGTCGACATCGATGAGCTGTAGAGTAGGCCAGTCAGGCGCGTAACTTCAAAGTTTCACGACAGTAGAGTTGGACCTCACCTTTCCCATACCCCACAGAGCGGGGATCGAAAACAGCAACGCGAAAACCCCGAACGCAAACGCTGTCCAGAAGGCGTATCGGTATCCAACGGAGACATCGTTGGGGTCGATGTTGGCATCGTAGACGACAGTACTGATAACCCTGGTCAGCGCAAAACATAGGACCGGTATGTACACCGATGCACCTGAAACCAGACGTACGCAATACAGTCGAGCATGGCCGGCGCAAGAGAGGTCATGACTTGGAATGTGCCCTAACAAACAAAGTGAAGCATCAGTGCAAGCCCTACCAAAGCAGATCACCACTCACACCAGCAACGGGGATATCCTCGGGATCGACGACGGTGACCAAGTATGTCATGGCTGGCCCATAACAGAACGGTCCGGCGGCGAAGGCGAGGACGAAGCCAAAGAACTGGCCACGCTCCCAGAAGTTATCCTCCGGCCTCGAAACACAGAAGACGAGGGTCCCAGTGGTGGCGCAGAGAGCGCCAATAACGAAGACAAAATTGGTGGGGATTTTGCGCAGGAGGTATGCGCATCTAACAGAGAGTAGAGTGTCAGACGTAGTCATTGGCAGGAGATAAGAAATACATACAGCAAAGAACTGCCGACCCCAGAGATGGCGCCTGGGACGTATCGCAGCATGACCTGGATGGCGTCACAATTCTTTACGTTGAGGTAGTACTGTCCAATGAAATACTAGTGGGGGGTGAGCGGAGAGAGATAGCCCAGCGACGATTGACTTACATCCCAAACGCTGTTTTAGTCAAGAGTCAGATTTTCACCCTTGGTACGTATCTGATGGAAAGGTCACTCACACATATGAACCGAACCCAAAGAACCCAACCAGGTTCATGATGAGGAAGCGCCCCTTCAAGAACATGCTCATCGGCATCATCGGCACCAAGCCGCGACGCTCGAGCCAGATTTCATACAGCACAAAGCAAGGCATGAGGACACACCCAATGACGAGAGTCGAGCAGATATAGGAGGTAGTCCATCCGGAACTCGGGCCCTGGCTGACGGCGAAGAGGATGAGGCAGAGCGAGGCGCTGATGATGCCAGCGCCGATGTAATCGGCACCGCCCTTGACATGAGCTTTGATGTTCTTCGGATTCGCAACGAGGAGGGTGACGAGAGAGTAGAATGCCATGCCAGCCTATTGTTTTCCAAAATTAGCTACGGGTGTCGTGTCCAAGACAGAAAGTGTGATTTGACGTACCAAGACGCCGAATGTGCCTCTCCAAGACGTCGATGCGTACTGGGTGGTGAGACCACCGAGAATCGTTCCGATGGCAGCACCTGATGAGACGTGGATTGGGTCAACTGCGGGCTAAATAACTGGTGGTCGGATAACAGGCAAATTACGTACCAATGGGGGCTCCAAATGAGTAGAATGTGAGGGACTTGCTTCGGAAACTGCTGCCGGGGACAATTGGCGCAATCTCGCTGATAAGAGCAAAGCCACTTGGGATCCCCGCACTATCGATCACTTGTCAGTATCGAGCCTGAAGGATGACATGAAAACTCACCAAGCGCCAACACCCATCAGTGTTCGACAAGCCAGGAAGGCGATGTGGCCTTGGGCCGCCGCACACCCGATACAACCCCCGATGTATACGACGCAGCACCAAATGAAGATGAACTTGTTGCCGATCTGCTTGCACAGGGGGATGTACAGCATGAGAAGACATCCGCTGGAAAGGGAGTAGGCTGTCTGTGTACAGCTTCAGCTTATGTGGAGACGATGATATACCGGACGGAAGTTCAACTCACTACGATCCAGGCAATTTCAGGAGAGGGGACCTGATGAAGTTCTTGCTGGTCAGCAGATGCAGACAATGCGCTGTTATGCACCACCGCCACACTTACACTCAAAGCAATACTGATGAAGCCAACAGACGTGTTCATCGCCTGTACAGCAGCAGCATTGGCGGCCGTCATGGCAAAGAGGCCTGTCCATTGCGCACCCTGTCAGCAGCTTTCGGTAGCGCATACTTGAACTACTGACTGACCAGATAGAAGCAGGTACGTCTTCCACATGGGCAGCACGCTCACGCCCCCGTAGTACTCCTCGGGCGAGTCTACCACCACTACCACATGGCTGACAGCCACCTCGGGCGGCTTGCTATCCCCGTCGATATTGCTGTTGCCAAAAGAGTCGTTCCCATAAGACATCCTGGACTTGACGCTTTGTAGGGTAGTTGTGCTTGAGAGCGGGGAAACCGACATCGCTCCTATGCGGGTGGCCGCCTTTATCACTCTGGATGGTGCGCACCATGCATGCTGAGAGCCAGCACGGTCGAGGATCAGCGACGAGCCTTGCTTGCATCTGCTGTACAGAAGTGCCAGCCGCGGCGCGGCCGACGGAGCTGCCAAGGGATGAAGATAAGACGAATGCGTCAGCCGCGGCCGTGGCCGAGCCCTTGGCCGTCGCCGTCGCGGTCGCCGTTGCCACCGCTGTCGGTCTATGGTATTTGACTGTGGCCATCTACCACTTTGAACAGCTACCATGCATACGTCACCTCTAGCGAATACCATGACAGACCCTCTGACCGTCAAACTTGCAGGCCAATCCCTCGCCCGGGGTTTCGCAGACACGGGGCGTCTGCAAGGACGCTCCAGAACGGGGGAGCCGCAGGGGAAGCTTCCAGCGGTCCACAAGTGGCTGGGAATACCATATGGTACACCGGAGAGGTGGGATGTGGTCAGGTATACGCCCGAGTGGGTGGGGGTTCGAGATTGCAGCGAATTTAGCCCGAGGCCAGTTGCTGTGAGTCGCCCACCGACATCCTGGTCATCGCCATCGTCCTGGGACGCTTGGCTGACACCATGGTCGACCTGGCCATAGGGTGTAGAGCCATTGGAAACTCTGTGGGACGACATGCCGGGATTCGACCCCCGCTCCTTCATCACCGTCGACGAAGCCTCATCCCTCACCATCAACGTGTTCAAGCCTGGCAGTACGAATTTATCGGCGAAGCTGCCTGTCTTGGTCTACGTGAGTGATGTCATGGCTAACGCAAACACCAATTGACCCCAAACGCTACGTAGCATCACGGAGGTGGACTTAACGGTGAGTAACAGTCATATATCAGCTTGATATCAACATCTTTCTTATATACTGTCTAGTGGGGCATTCCGGCGTCTACCTCCATGACCCCACCGAGCTCATACGATACTCTGAGGCACTGTCTCAGCCCATCATCGTCGTCACCTTCAACTATAGGCTTAACATCTTTGGTTTCCTCCACCACCCCGACCTCGCCTCTGACACTGGTATCTCGGGGAACTTTGGGATACACGACCAAATGGCAGCGCTGGAGTGGGTCCAAAAGTACATTGGGAGATTCGGGGGCGATCCGGACAATGTCACTTGTATGGGCAGCAGCGCAGGCGTGAGTCGCATGTCTGACATCGCGAAAGCTTACTGTCTTGCAGGGGTTCTCTCTGTCTCTCCTGTTTTGCCGCAACACCGACAATTCCCCCAAAAGACTCTTCAGGAAGCTCGTCCTGCAGTCTGGAACCATCGGCACAGTCGCATTCAGGACCTCCGACTACGCCCACTGGGATGAGCTTCTACAGCACTTCCACATCGACGAGTCTACCCCCAGTGCGCGCTTATCAGCACTCCGTGCTATCCACTACACCGATCTACTGGAGTTTGCCCAAAGTCATAGACCTGCCGGGGGTTGGGGAGCGTCACTAGAGAATGGAAACGGCGCAGTCTTTGACCGGTTGCCTTTGGAAGCCTTGGTGGAAGGTAAGTCTTGCGGTACAAATGAGGTGCTCGACCACTGACTTGTTCCTTTTAGGTCGCTTTGATCCGGAGGTCGAGGTTGTTATGATGGGCAACGTTGCTGACGAAGGCGCAATGTTTGGGGCGGTCTTCAAAGTCAGTTGCAGTCCCCTGGCTCAAGCAAAGTGGACTACAGGCATAGCTGATTCTATCCTAGATGGACAACCCAGAAATGTTCAAGATGATGTTATCCATGCTTAGTCCTAGTCAGCAAGAGACGGTTGCACGGCTGTACACCTCGCAGACCGGCAACTATGACTCACGCAACAGCCCGTTTTGTCAATTCATGGGTGACCAGATGTTCAATGGACCTATTGCAAAGTAAGTCTCAGCTGACAGGGGTTGTGCTGATCTTCGCAGCGTGACCAGAATCCTCTCCTCAGCCACAAACGAGACAACGGGGCGGATCACACCCGTTCAGCGATACTTGTTCCAGGGGAAGTTACCTGACGAGATCACCATGTCCCTCGGTGCTTTCCACACCGTGAGTCCAACGTATACACGAGCAAGGCTGAAAAGTAGATCGAACTCGCCTTCATCTTCCAGATAGATACTCTATGGATGCCCGGTTCAGCTGAGGACAAAACCGCAAAGGCGATTGGCAAGTACTGGGTGGACTTTGTTTACGCGGGGAGCCAGGCGGGCCCAGCGGTACCGGAGGGCGGGAAGCTAGTCTTCGAGGGTGGTGGGCAGATCAGTGTGGAGTCCGTAGCGCGTGAATCTCAACAGGCAGTGAGGGAGGCCTTTTGGATGAGCGTTCTGAATGCATAAGCATATCGGTCAGTTCAATCACAGTCGACGGTGACATGCCTGGCGAGTTTGATCTTGGCACGACGCTGCATCAGATCAAGATGAAACGTGACGCGAATCGAAGCGCCCGAGCAACTGTGTGCCAGTGGACGATAACACGAACCCCCACACCTGTGCCATGTACGATGTCAGCTCCATGCGCCTGTTATCCATCATGTAATCGCCTATCTGCGGACATGATGGGTAGTCAAGAGTAGGCAACTGCCCCTTCACGATCACTGCCCAGGCCTGGCGCGTCTATCACCGAGTCGCCGGCGCGACTCACTCTCAGCTCTGAGGATGCTTCATATTCACCATCTAGGCATCTTCCTCCCACCGTAATGTTGAAATAGTTACTCTGTTGCGTTTGAAGAAAGAGGAGGAAGAGAGATGAAAGATTATGAGACGAAAAGGTGGAGGTCTACGGAATAAAACGCAAGCAGGGAAAAGGCTAAATATACTCGACGTCATCACGCGGTTTGTTGGTACAGACACCATACTCGAACACTTATGGATCTCTTCCAACTATCTGAACAGCAATAGCACCACCTACACCTACACATACACCTACATCCACACCAGTATCTGCATTCACCGCCATGTGCAAGCGGGTCACCTGCCCCAATGATGGAAAGCCGACCTGGTGGGGTTGCGGTGAGTGTCCGGCTTTCTGGTCGACGTTTGACGCCGAAAGCTGACCCTACTCATCACTCCTTTACGAAAGGAAACCATATCGAGGCCGTGAGTTATACCGGTTTAGGTGAATGCGTGTTTGTTTCGAGTCCACTGACGTATCTCCGCTTCCTCTACAGGCCCTCGCCGGTGTCTCCGAGGCGGACAGGTGCCAGTGCGAGCACGTACCGTCGTCGATCCCGGGAATGAAGGAGGTGAAAAAGGTGGAGGATGTCGAGGGTGAGGTGAAGATCCACTACAAGGCTTAGGCGGGCAGGGCTATGGGCAGGGGGGCCGATATACACGGCCTGGGAACGTGTGTAATGATGCCGTGTATGGGGACTGAGTTGCTGGGCAGTAGCTAAGGGATCGAATGCGGCCTGGGGCTGAGTGGCTAAGTAGTCGATTGCAGTTGTGGTCAGTACCAGTGGGGTGGTTCGAGATAGTATTTGTCTGCACATCAAGCGTGGCGAATGCACAGATTGACAGAACTGGTAGTCATTATGCTGGCCTGTACGTTTATACTGTACATACAACTGTCATCAAATCAATCCTGAAGTCTTACACTCCGCACCCCCTGTTCCATATAGATTGAACCTGCGTTCCCACCCCGTACATCACGCCTCACTCTTCCATACCCTCCTCCTTCTCGAGAAACGTCGTCCAGTCCTCCCCCAGCACCCCTTCCTCTATGCCCGCGGCGAGCCCCATCTTCTCCGTATTCCCGGGTTTAGTAACGAGCGGCTCCATAGTGGGGCCGACGCGGACATGTCGGAGGAGGTCGAGATGGGCGTGAGACATGGAGGTGTCGTTTTCGATCCAGGACCACATGAGGCGGGTGTTGGGCGCATGGGTGAGGTCGGGTACCTCTGAGTGCGTGTCAGCGAGGTTCAGCATATCCATCTAATGGGGAGGCAGCGTGTCCACGCTAATGCAATCACACTCACCCATCCCAGTCTCGTACTCGGTCCTCTCTCTGCTCCTCAGCTCCTCAAGCTCCAGCAGCTCCTTAGGCTTGGGCCTACCCGGCCGCCTCTCCTCAGTCAGCTCGTTGATCCGAGGGTCATGGCGTTTGATGTAGACCTCGCTAATGAGTGCTCGGAATGATGCGAGGGAAAGGGGGTGCTGAGAGGAGAGGGAGTGGAGGAAGAAGAGCGGGCGCGTGACTGTTGCAGAGGTCAGCAGCGGTTACGGGAGATTGCAAAGCCTGTGCGTAGATGATTAACGACGTACGCTTGGACGAAGCCTGGGTTTTTCGAATGCGGGATTCCTGTGCAAGCTTGGTGGTTCGCAGGTGCACACGGGTGAGCTGGGCAGCTGGTCGTTGTTGTAGAGTCAATAGTGTCCGTCAGCTTGTCGCTCTGAGCCGCGGGGCGGAAGGAGCTGCAGGACCAACCTTTTCGGGAGCCGGGGTGGAGGCCCTCCTTGCCCTTGATTGCCTTCTTTGTGATCTTCCTGTTACCCATTGTGCTTCTAGTGGCGGTGTATATGCCACCTACGATATATGTTTTTGGTTGAATCTGTGCTAAAATGTGGACATGTTTTACGCCCACAGCCACGTGCGCCGTGAAAATCTAATGTGGAGGTTAATTTCAATACGTCAGCGTAACTACGTGTTAGCAATTTGTTCTTACCCGCAGTCATCGCCATCGGCGTCCTCGACCGAAAAGTGAGCCTTCTTGGCCCGGACATTTATCTTGAACAAGGAAAACAAAAAAAACCACCGAAACGGTCTACTGCGTGGCCACCAACGTCCCCCATCACAATGAGGATACCCACCTCCCTACGCTGCCGTGCTACGGGCAGGTTAAAACCAGGCGTCGTCCAGTGAGTTTCAGCTTCTTGGAGGTTGGAGGGGTGCCGGTCTAACTTGTCATCGTCCCAGTCCTCCGGCCTTCGCCACGGCCACCCTTGCATCCCTTCCCTTGCTCCCGGCAGTCATTACTCGCACCTACACGAGGGGGCAAGGGTATTCCCCCCGCGAGAGCGCACACTACACTGCTCCCCGCCCCTCCACCCCCCACCCCTCCATCCCCCGCCCCTCCGTCGGCACGAGCGAAGAATCTGTGTTCAACGGGCTCATTGAAAGCCTTTCCATCGAACGCCCCCCTCTCGAGGTCGACGAGCAGTTCTCGGCAGCCGTATGGGAAGCCTACTCGTACCTCTCTGCGCCGTACCGCAAAAGCCTCCCCCTCGATACGCACCGCGCCATCTTCGCCGCCGTCGTCCCCTCCTTCACTTCTATCCAGACCCAATTCCCCCACCCAAAGACACGCAACTCCTCCGTCATGAAGAAGCATCTGTATCTTCACCGCGGTCTGGCACGGCAGTGGGAGCAGCGCCTGCGGACCGTTGCGCTTGCCCTGCTCGAGGACACGGACTTCCTTGCGCACCCGGATTCCCTCCGTTCCTTCGTCTATGCGATGGGCAAACTCGCGGCAGTCGGCGACCTCGATGGATGCGTAGCCATGCTGCGCGAGGTGCGCGCACGGTTTGTCGGCGTGGGGGATATGGACACGTGGTGTGCTCTGTATGACACGGCCCTTAGGAGTGCGGTGCGGTGGCTCGCGGACAACTGTCATCGGCGGAAATCGGTGCAGGCCGACCTAGAGCCCTTGATGGAGGTGACACGGGGGCTGGTCCAGGAGATGCAGGCGGCGGGGATTGAAGCGGCGGAGTCAACGAGCCTGTCCCTGCTCGACCACGCACGGTGGATGGTACAGGCGTCCGATGACGAATCGACCCAGAAGAGTTACGACGACATCTTGTTGCGGATCCTGGATGGGGGTTATGGGTTGAAGGAGACAAGAATGGGGTGGACGGGGTTAACAACATTCCTGCCGCATGCGGTCAAGCTTGCATTGATCGACCTCTTGGGGAGGAGGCATCAGCTGTGGGCCATGGTCGCGGCATTCGAGGCCATGTTTGCGGACCCCGGGGATAGGCTGCTCAAGTTGGTAGGAAAGGAGCGAAAGGCGGCGGAAGAGAAGGAGGAGAGTGAGGAGGACATCCCGACACTTTCAAAAATGGTGGAGAAGGAGATGGAGGCGAGGGTGGCGAGGGATAGAGAGACGAGGGCGCAGCGTCTGTCGTGGTCACAACGGGTCGCCGGACAACCACCGGCGCCTCCACCCACCCCTTCCAGCCTCCGCTTCTCCGACTACCTCACCCCTCTTCCTACCCCCGCCGATATGGTCGCGCGCCACTCTGCCCTTCCTGACCCCATCGGCTACGTCCGCCTTCGTCTCCGGCGCGCCTTGCACGACAGCCTTTCCTCCAGAGGTGCCACCCCTCCCTCTTATATCTTCAAGACCATGCTGCACCACGCATGGGCCTCCCGGCGCGTCAATGACCACGGCAGACTGGTCTGCACTCACATCTTCCGCACGGCTCTGCGCACCGCACACGCCGACCAGGCGCTGTTCATCGGCCGGCTGCTGAGCAAGCCGGTCATGGGGCCCGAGGGCGAGAAGTGGAATTACCCACCGAAGACGCGTGTCGACGTGAAGTGGTTTGCAGCGGCGTGGCAGATTGTGCGGTGGCAGTACGGGACGAAACGTGACGGGCGAGAGTTCGCGCCCATGATCCATGCTGAGGCCGCGAATGCACTGGAGAGGCTGGAGCAGGAGCGGACTGTGTTTCAGGAGGTGTGGCATAGGCTGGAGCAGGAGAGGTTGGGGAAGGTCAAGAAAATGACGAACTCGGAGCCGGGACCAATAAAGACGATGGGGAGGATGGAGATAATTGGGGTGGATGAGGGACTTCCGGCGGATAACTGGCGAAGCCGAAGACCCCTGGATGTCGAGGACCACCTGCGACGACTCGAGGGCACCCAGCAGCAGCTCCAAATGGTGTTGGATGAGGTTGATCATGCTTGCGGGGCCTCGACGCAGAGGATTCGACGACAAGAGGAAAACCGGGCACGGTCACGAGGGCTACTGGACGCCTGGGATGATTATGGTGATGACGATTTCGGACAGGTGCAGGAGCGGTGGTATGTGGAAGAGAACCTATGGTACCACCGGATGACCGTCGGGGAGAGGTACCAGTCTCCGGCGTTTCCGTAGGCGGGGACTAGGCATGAATGATGATGTAACACCACTACCATGTGTATGATGTGCGTGTATCCCCTCTCCATCTGTACAATATCTCCGCCTGGCCCAGTCGAGCCATCGTTCATCCATGATATGCACTATGATATCCACCAGAGCCACAGACCCGCACGGTCATGCAGGTCACGTGACCGTTCGCCCTCCACGTGCCGGCGTGGTTCGCTGCTGGCATTACACGACTCGCATGTCTTGTTTTATAGCCTGTTCGATCTCTAACAACTATACCCATCGGCGACCATACGGGGTCGGTGAACATAACGGACGGCATTACCTGCAATACCCAGCCATATTTCGAAAAGGAACATCTCGCCGGCACCTCCCTCCCGCTGTGAAGAGCCCCCACGCCACGCGCACACCCCTGTCGCGCCGTAGTCACCACCGCCTGCCCTCACCATGAACAAGCCCACTCCCCTCTCCAATATCAGCGACCCCATATCCATTGGCAAAGTCCAAATCCTCCTTCTCCCCATCCACCTCCCCTCTGCCCCCATCCCCTCCGCCATCTTTGACTCATACCTCACCCTCATCTGCAAGCACCAGGCTCTCCGTGGCGACGAGATCTCTCGTCCGCATACCAGCGCGCGCTCTCGCCCCCACTCACCTTCGCCAGCTGGAGTACCAGGAGGGTGGGACAGCAGTCATGGTAACCCGCGCCTGCGCTTCTTTCCGCAGGCGACGGGCACCAGTATCTCACTTTCGCGCGCAGCGAGTGGGCACCACGTCCACCTGACCTATGGGCGTGCCCCGCCTGCGCGACACACCTATCCGCTGAGCCTCCTGCGGATCGCAGGATTCCCGCTGATTGTGATTGGCATCGCGGTGGATCCTCGAACCGAGGCAGGTGGTGGAGGAGGGGAGAACAACGGTTACAGCTTGGACGAAGAGGGAGATATCGGGGAAGCATCGACGCCTACGGCGCCAACGTTCCAGACCACCGATACTCCCGAACGCGCCCCTGTGAGCCCCGAGCAGGTGTTTGAAGAGACGGTGCGGGAGGTGTTCCCTCACTCATCTCCGTTTCCCCTCGTGAAGCGGTTGGTGGTGGTGCCAAACCAGCTGCCCCGAGCGCCATCGTCGCCTCGGAAGCAAGGGGGTGCGATTGCGCCGGGCGTGGGGTGCGAAGGTGTGGTAGGGAGTGGCCAGATGGGGAGGGATAAGGGTGAGATGAAATTTGCGCCAGAGGAGGGGGTGGATAACTGGATAACGAGGTTGCTGGGAGAAGTTGTTGGAGATCTGCTCGGCGAGCTCGGCGAGATTGTAGGTGTTTGTTGTAACTGCCTGCCAGATACTCAATCGCTAACACTTCGCCTAGGCATCGGCTCTTGAGACCCCAGCGGGGATGAAGACACTCTCATCTACCCTTCTCCCTTCTCTAACCGCGACTTTACCGAGCTCGGGACGTGGATTCGGATACGCTGGTCCCGACAACCCCCCTCGCACGAGCTCGTCCACCCCCGTATCTCGCCCTCAATCGTCCTCCCACAGCGACCTCACGGTCAGCACTCATATAGGTACGACCCGGGCCCTTACGCCAGGTGGCCGCCCGACTTCCGTGCAGCCCCCGTCCCTCATACCTATCCAGACCGCCCTACCCCCCTCCGTACCCCAGCCTATCCAGTCGGCACCGTCAAACCCCTTCCGTCGCTCTGTCATATCCTCCTCCCCCTTCTCACGCACTTCCTCTGTGGCGTCTGTTAGCTCTTCTAGCTCGCCATCCCCTGCACCCGCCGTCGGACAAGGTGTGAGCAAGTACACGTCTGCCAACTTGACAGGCATGGCCGGCGGAAGGCTTCTCAAGCTCTTGGGGGATATGCACCTCCTGGCGGGTATGTATGTGGACGCTATCAAGTGCTATGATGAAGGTGCAGACCGATGCAGGGCGGTGGGGGATGTGTTGTGGGAGGGTGTGGCGAGGGAGGGGAGGGCCGTCGCTGGCGTGGGGGAGTCTTGGGAGGGTCGCGATGGGTCGGTGAGTAGTGTCTGGTGGAGAAAATGAGACGTCCAATCCTGATACCTTGCTGCAGAACTTGGCACAACCTTTCCCCACGTCACCCATCCCTGTGGAGATCCTCTCGCACTATCTTTCTGCTCTTGCCTGCCTCTCGCGAGCTCCTCTGCCCTACCCCCCAACAATCCTATCGCCCACACCTCAGGCTGCATCTGGCACTATTTCCTTCCCTGTACCGGCATCTGCCAATCCTGCCAACGTTGGGACCGGAGAAGGTCTCCTTTCCTTCCTCTATAGTGGCCTCTCCCTCCGGGTCAGTCACTTCATGCTGCTCATATGGGCTGCCGGCGGCTGGGGATCCATAGCCCTCTCATCCCTCATGTGCCACACCCTCCCACGCTCCTTCCCACCTCCCCTTGTTCAACATCACGAGGTCCACAGCGCCCCCTCTCGTAGACGTCACGCTCGTACTCTGCACCTCCTCTCCACCCAATCGCAAATCACTCGCCAGGCCATCTTCGCCCATGCCGAACAGGCTATCGCGCCTCACCACCGTGCTATGACCAAGCTGGAGCAGCTCGGGGCGCACAATGAAATCGTGTGGCTTGCGCGGTGGCTTGGGCTTCCGCGCAAGGAAGCGGCAGTGACGCGCGAGGTGATAAAGCGCTTGGCGGGGATGGTGGTGGATGGGCGTTACGAAGCGAGCGGCGGCGCACGGCACTTCCCGGGCCCCCGGTCATCCATGACCGTGCTCAACGGTGGGAGCCATCCGCCTGACCCGGCGTCGGTTGGGCTCGGGCTCGGTATGCCGGTTAGTATGCAGGTCGTGGGGGTCCGGCGGAAAGAGTCGACAGAGGGCAACGCGGGCATAGTAGCCCTCTTTGAACGCGCCGCCGATGTTCTCGGTATCGACCTCCTGTCTCACACCTCTTCCCTAGTGCACCGCACCTCTCTCTACTCCTCCGAAGTGGACAGACCCGCCTCGGCAGAGGAGAGCCGATTCGGCTGGCCGGAGATTCAGGTGGAGATGATGAAAGAGGGAATAGCAGTGATGGAGGCGTTACCGGACCCGCCGACAATTGTGCGACTTTGCATTTCGGCATTGCATAGTCTGGCAGACTATATCAACCCACAGACTCAGGCGGGGCTAGCAAAGATGTACCCAGTGGCATTGGCAACGGTGAGGAGGAGAGGGCTAGAGTTTGGCGGGGTGCCGTGGTGGGTACCTGGGCAGATCGTGATGAGTCTGGAGGTGGCAGGGTGAGTCATTATTCTCTATCCTGGGACGTTCTGTGAACAGTGCTGATGGCAACGGGCTGTAGGTTACCTTTAAATAAACTTCCTGTGCAGCACTCGCGAGACGAAATCACGGTGACGGGTGGGAAGAAGGATCCCTTCTTGTACAACCCGCGTATCAAAGCGGAGGGCGGGAAGGTGAGCTGTTTACACGCCGTCCAAGTTGATACTCGCAATATTGTAGCTGACACCGCACATTTCGCAGACGATCATCGTGGCAAATGAGCAGGTCGATGTGTTTGTCACCATCCAGAATCCGTTTACATTCAACCTTGAAATACAAGACGTTTCCATCTTGTCAGTAGCTGATCACCCAGCACCCCTCACCTGACAAAACTAACTAATTCATCGGACAGGACTACCGGCGTACCGTTCGTCACCACTCCAATGAGTCTCACCATTCCCGGCTCTTCCGTTCAAACCATCCGTCTATCCGGCACTGCCTTTACCCCAGGCACCATAGAGTTTCGCGGCGTCCACATTCTTCTCACCGACGGCTCCGTCACTGACGTCCTCCTCCCCATCCTCGATACGGCGGAGAAGCAGCGCCGCGAGAAACGCAAGTCGCGTGTGAGGCGCGATATCGACAAAGTGAAGCGGGCGGGGCTGGATGCGCGGCTGGCGATGGAGAAACAGGGCAAAGCCAGGGACACCGCGCACGAGATGATGGATGGCAAGGAGAAGTGGCTGGAGTGTGTGGTTGTGGAGGAGTTGCCGTTGGCATGGATCAAATCGACGAGTTTGACACATGGGATGGTGATGCTCTATAATGGTGAAACGTGAGTGTGCAGGACTGTCTTGAGAATTGCGGAGAAGCTGACTCCTACATATCCATACAGATCAACGATCCGCATCACGCTAGAGAATAGCTCCACAGTACCAATCGATTTCCTGAAGCTCTCTTTCGAAGACTCGACAGTGCGCGAGGCCCAGGCGGTCATCACCGAAGGCGAGCTCACTCCCGAGCAAGCGTATGAGATCGAGTGGGACCAGTTCAACCAACCCGTGTTCACTTGGGAGAACGAGGGTAGGGCGACAGGTGAGGGGCCAATCATACCGCCAGGCGGGAGGACGACACTGTCGGTAAGGTGTCTAGGAAAGGCGGGATGGTGAGTTCCGATACCTTCGCCAGACACTTTGAGCACTGTTGATAACGCTGCATCTGCTGTAGCGCGGATGGAACCATTCGTATTGACTACGGCTGTGTTGGCCAACGACTTCGACGGTCGACACCGTCCATTGAAAGCGCCCCCGATTCCCATCTTCCCTCCACATTCTACACCCGACAAATCATCTTCCCTGTTCTCTTCACTGTGTACCACACCATCGAGTGCCACTCGCTGACTTTCACGCGACTTGGTGCTGCAAAGCAGCCCACACCGTCGGCCAACGGGGACTGTGTTGTCCAAGGCAATACATCCGATGATCCCCTGCGCGTTGCAATCGACGAGGAGAACGATGACCTGCACTGCCTGATGGGTGTGAGCGTGAGGAACGTCTACGGCGTGCCGTTTGAGGTGACCTTAGGGAGGAAATCAGGTAGCGATCTTGGGTTTGGTACGTGGCTTTTTTTTGAAACTTGCAGACTATGGCTGATCACAGGAGCCTGTGCAGATATGGAACCGTTAAGCTTCACGCGACTGGTACCTCCCGGTGCGACAGAGCGGTGAGTGTACTTGATGAAGGGTAGAAAAAACGATCCAGCTGACACCGACGTAACGCAGAATTGTTGTCCCTTTACCCCGCCGGTTCCTTCCGCACGACCGTATATCACAGTCGATCCCCGCCCTCTCCGAGAGGCAGTACGTTGTGGACAAGGAGAAGAAGTCGTTTTGGCGGGTGGCATCTGAGCGAGAGTTGTTTTGGTATCGGGAAGAGTTACTGGGGATGCTGATGGCGACGTGGTCCGAAGTAAGTTGAGATATACCCGCCACCCACGAGAGGGCGCTAACATTCTGCTTTCAGCCGGGGTCACTGCGCAGGGGAACACTAAGCCTTCGCGATCAGTACTTTTCGCCTTCGCTCTTGGACATCTTCCGCTTAGACGGTATCGACATATGCCTGAAATTGGACTCGAGAAACTATTCGGAAGGGAGCACGGTGCAGACAATGGACTACGTCGACCTCATAGTTGAAGTGGTCAACCACCTAGGTAAGCGCGACTTTCGTCCGTTGTGGTCCAATGACTAACGTCTCGCAACGCAGACCTCCCATTCCGCCCATATATCCACCTCGAGCCCCTCTCCTCCTCATCCACCGACCAGTCATGGACCGACGCCTCTGGTGTCGGGCGCGTGTCATCCGGGCCCTCCGTGCACCCGCACAAGAATGTCCTCTTTGATGGGCTGACGTCGGCAGCGTTGCAGGTGCTACAGAAGGGTGAGAGGGCAGTGTACAGCATGTCGGCGACCTTTGTGGCGGCGGGAGAGTATGGCTTCCGGGCCGCAGTGGAGGAGGTGCTCGGCGAGGGTGCAGCGGGAGTAGAGGGAGTAGAGGGAGAAGAGGCGAGTCCCAAGGTGTGGTTCTCCCCCGTGTTACATGTGCAGGTGTCTTGAGTGAGAAGGGGATAATAGGCATGAGAGCTGTGAAGCACGAGTCGGGGTTGCTAGACTTCATACAGGTACAGTCAGCCACCCCAATTGCATTCCTGTCCAATCTAAATCTACAAAACTATGGAAACTTCCCCTGTGAGGTAATGAAACAATGTGCACGCGGGCGAAAAGCACAGGCTAGTGCGCGGCGACGGCACTATGGCTCTGCACATACTTTTGGAGGCACCCCTTGAGATTGCCGTAGCGCTGAGTGAGATCGTGGGAGTCGGGTACTGGAGGTGATAATCAGCTGTGCGCGTCCAATCCGCTGTAGCACATCTGCAACTCACAGTCAACACCATTATTGATCACCAACACCTTCATCCTAGGGTGGTAGTTTAAGCCGGTCAAGAGTTTGGGGGTGATCAGGAAGTACCTGCAGAAGTCGTTATCAGACATGCGCATGGTGTTTGTTCCGGCGAACTGCGCTACTCACTGGCCCGCGTCGACAGTGCACGTAACGTCCACCAGCTGGTTGTGCATCCCCCTCTCGGCAGTTGGGTCCATACCCTGTGCAAACACCTGTTTCAGTGCTCTGTCTCAGTCGATCATACGAGCAGCCCTGCTCACCTGGTTGATCTCGTCGACAAGCGAGAACGGCGTACGTGACATCTCCGACAGACTCATCAGATACGTGATGGTAGCAAGTGCTCGCTCCTGTGTACCCTTGTCAATAGTCCGTACGACCACACACAGGAAAGAGGAATTGAGAACTAACACCACCTGACTGATGGGTATCGGTCAACACCTCCATCGACGACTCGCTCCGGAACGAAACAAGAATCTCCAACCCCCAGTCCGCATAGCTCTCCTCGTTACGCATAATTCGGACTTCGCCGGCACATCCTCGTTTCTCGAACGCAATGGAGAACCGGTTGCTTACGGCGTCGACGAGGAGCTGAAGGGCTGGCTCGAACATGCCCTGTAAGTTAAGTGTGTCAACCTCGCTCTTTACACCAAGAGACCCCACAGGCCTACACACCAGAGTATCCTTCAAGGTCGTACGCATCTCGTGGATTTCCCCTGCCTCCTTGTCGACCTTCGCATCGATTTCGTCCAGCTGCACTCTCGACTCGTCAGCAGAAGGCTCTACCGTGCCCAGTAAAGTTACAGTACAGGGACACACCTCCTTGGACAGCTTTTCAAAGCGCTCGACAACATTTGGAGAGATGTGGACAGCCATTTCTAACGCCGCCTTCAGTTCATTGAACTGGTCTTGAAGCACTTCGAGGCTTGGGAGTGCGGCGGCGTTCTCCTGACATTGACCCATCAGTACGCTAACAAATGCAGCATGGTCGAGCAAAGCAGTACTTACCGCGGAGCGCCTAGTGACTTCCTCGCGGACATGCCTTGGGGCAAGTTTCAGGCCAGCACGTAAATCGTCTAAGGCACGCTTAGTATCCTTCTTCAGAGCATTCACAGTCTCGGCGACTGACCCATCATGGTTAGCTTCATAACACCACGACTTGATCATATCCATGCCAACCTCACCCTGCTGAAACTCTGTCCGGAGCTCTGTCAATTCGCTGTTCTCAGCTTTTAGTTTGTCGTTGATCGCCCTCAGGTTGGCGCCGCTTTGAATACCCAAAAAGTTGATGTCGATATGGTTGGTGCACTCGTCCACGAGATGAGTGCACGTATCCTTCATCCGCAACCCGCATGAGCTCTCTACTCCAGGAGGAAGTGCTTCAGATCAGAACAACATACCATATAAGCGGCCAGCGGCCTTATGCAGTCACGGGCAACCTGGAGCTTCTTTTGCTTCAACTCGGCACGCTTCTTGTCAACCGGCGGCAAGGCGGCGATGCGCTCGATTTCTTGTTGTTGTCTGACTGGAGTGGGTAAACATCAGCACCAAGCAACAAGAAAGAGTGTGTTTACCAGAAAGCACTAACCAACGTCTGTCTCTGCCCGGGCGTAGGCTATGTTAGTGTTCTGCAATTTGCGAATCTCATCGGCGATCTCATTCTGCAGTACATTGTCAGTGACTGGCACAGGTCGAGGACAAGCCGCACACTGCACTGAAACGCACCTTTCTGTCGTTGAGCCGCAGATATTTGCTATGTAGAGCCTCGCTCTCCTTTTTCCTGTCGCTGTGCGGTCCCTCTAGGCTGAATCTATCCTGCTTAAGCCTTGCAATCTGGTCGTTGGTCCTATCTACGTGGGCCTGGTCCACTATCACCGCCCCGCAGGATCAACCGGAGTGCCCACACAGCACATATCCAACCAGCGAAACAACAACTCACCGACCAAACTGAATGTATTGGACTTCTTGAGCTCAGTTGTTGCAGTTGTAAAGTCCCGACGGCCGTACTGTGCCTGCTTGGCGCTGGTGAAGTCGTTTCGCGTGGCCCAAGACCGGATGCCAAACCTAGGCAACGGAAGAGTATTACACTCTGTGGCTGACTTGTCGGTCACAGCCTACCACCCATGGATATCAGCTCGATCTCGTCCGTTTCAATTGGCTTCACGACTCACGGCTTGGTGGCAATGGGCCTGCGTCTGTAGGAACGCGATCACCGCATCGGGCGCATCCATAAAATCGATGGCCCAGCCCTGGAACCCGCACTGCTGGAGCTGTTTGAGATGGCGGTTTAGCATAGTCCGCGCGCAGCCGACGACCTCGCAGTAAGCCCTCACTCACCTGTTCGAGAGAACAACCTCGCGGTGGGCTGAAAGTCTCTGGCGTCACTGCCTGGTAGGCGATGTTCAGCTGTACCCTATGGAAGTGGAAAAAAGCCTTCTTGTTCTTGTCCGGGGTCGGAGTGTTGTTGAGCTTGAGCAGACGTCTGTAGTCGTTGTTGTTCGTGCAGATGAACGTCTGCGAAATAGTCAGCTAAGGTACGGTTGCGAGACTTGTTAGGGATACTCACCCTCATTTGACTCGAATTCACGCACTGCTCGACCTGCGCAGCAAGAGATCGGTTGGTGACATTCACGGAGATGGCCGGAGGAGGGTAGACCTCGCCTTCGAGGGTATTTCCGTTCTTCTCGAGCCAGTCGAGCATGAACCCGATGTTTGAGTCCCATCTCCGAGCCTGCTCCTCTCGCGCGCGCCTGACATCCTCCTGCGTCCGTTTACTGTCATCTCGAGTGTCAGCCAGATATGAATGTTTAATAAGTGGATATAGGTAGACATACACGGCAGTGAGACGGTCCAGTTGCTCCTGGATTTTTTTGAAGGTCTCCTGGTCCCTTTCGCAATGATCTAGAATCTCATTTTCTCTTCGCTTCGTCTCTAAAATATCGGCAAGATTGTCGTTCTGCAGCGACGAACGATCAGCACACGATGAGCCTACCCCCTCACCTGACACCGGGACTCACCTTCTCGACCTTCTTGGCCCGCATTGCCTCTTGAATGTTCTCGCGGGGCTGGTCAAGAATCTTGCGCGCCAACTGAAGTTTTCTTTCTGCCTCCTTGGTTCGTTTTTCCCTGTTCTCAAGCTCCGCCTTGAGTGCCCCCAACTCCTCATTCACGTCCTCGATCTTGGCCGCCTACACCCCCAATCATTCATCAGTGCCTGTCTCGCGATTATAGACCACAACAACTTACCGCTTTGGCACACTCTTGGGCTTGCGTCCCAAGCTTCTTCGAGGCGCTCTTGATATTCTCGCACCTCGCGTCTACCTTTTTGGAGGCTTTGACCGTCCGGTTGCCCCACTTCTCCTCGAGGTCGCGAAGGGGCTGGCGTTTTTCGCTGAGATTTGTGATGTGCGCCTTAAGCTTCTTGCGTTTCGCAATGAGCTTGCCGAGGTCGGCCTGCATGCGTTCGTAATCTTTGACCTTGATCAGGTGGGTGAGGACTTCGATCTGTGATTGTTACGTTGGTAAAGTCGAACGGACCCAAAAATAAAATTGAGGCAATGGGCGGTGCCCACCTCTTGCTCCTTGGCCTCACGCTCCTGGACATGCTGGACATCGGGCGCCAAGCTGTCCACCAGATTCTGCAGTCGAGTCTGGTTGGCGATATTCACCGCGTACGTCTACAGACACGCCCAATAGTCAGCGAGACCCATGAGACGCGCCCACTCCTTGAAGCACTCACGCTCTCGACGAGCTTAACCTTGTCACCGACGGCCACAAGCTTTTCGTGCCACTTCCCGAGCCTGGGGTCTCCGGCTGCAGCCATGGTGGCCTTCAGTACTGTCTTTGGGCTCATCTTGGCGAATTCTGCGACCTTGTCCTGGGGTAGGAAGGTGCTGTCGGGGCGATATCAGCCCGGCGCACTGAAGCCACTCAGGTACTGCAACTCACCAAAGGTTGGACGCCTGGACGCCGAAAGAGCGCACCGTCTCCTGGACCTCGACCCTGGAGACACCCGCACCGTTGATTCTCCACTTGGTCGACTTGTAGCTACGGCCAAATGTGCGCTGGATGACGGTGTTGGGCTCGCCAATCCTGCCCTTTAGCTCGATTTCGAGCTCGGTGTCGTCGGCGCCTTGCTTAACGTATGACGCGGGATCTTTGTCGCGACCCATGACCTACGAGGTGGGTTAGCGGCGCAGGGTAGAGATGCGAGGGAGAGGACGCACTTTGGGAGGGAAACCAAGACCAATTGCGATACTCGCTGCGATGGACGACTTGCCCGTACCGTTCGGCCCGAGGATCATATTGAGATGCGGCCCCGGGGAGAACTCGACATGGTCATAGGTCATAAAGTTGACCATCTTGATACGGACGATAGACCCTGCCACATATCTGCACCTGTTGTCAGCCCCATCCTCCACCCCTCACAAATGCGTCACGATACGCGCGCTCTAGGCGCGCTGGATAAAACTCACCCATCCTCCCCACGCTGATAGTCAGGCTTGAAGTTCCTCCCGCGCTCCTCATATATTCTCTCGGTGTCTCTGTCAGGGTTCAACTCAACATCATCTTCCTCACCCTCGTCCTCGTCCTCGTCCTCGTCCTCGTCCTTGTCCTCATCCTCGTCCTCATCCCCTCCTCGGGCACCCCTCGACGCATCAGAGTCGTCCGAGTCGGCGTAGCCGTGTGCCTGTCGCGCGGGACGGGTGTTACGTCGTTTGTTGGAGCCGGGGGCGCTGGAGCTGGCCCCTCCCAGCTGAGCCTCCGAGTCTGAGTCGGCAGGTGCAGGGCGCTTCCCCCTTGCTACTGCTGAGGGCGCCATTGTTGCCTATGTATGGCGAGGCAGGAAGGGATTGAGTGATAGGCAGTTGACGCGACTTCTGAGCGCGTCGACCATGTAAATACTCCCCCTCGGCTCTAATAACGCCCCCACTTAATCCCAGTTCACCTTTGTCCGTGGCCCTCATGATTCCGTCCGTTCTGTTATTGCCTGCGACATATGATCTGGAGGGTATACACTGAGCAGCCATGTCGCGCCCAAACATGCTCTCTCAGTTCGCAAACCTCGCTCCCGACAAGCTCCACCAGCTCCAATCTGAGCTCACAAACATACTCACCGAGGAGGAGAAACGCCTGCCGGATGACAAGCGGAACGAGCTGTTCCGCGCCAAGATGTTCGGCCTCATGCAGCAGCAGCAGCAGTTGCAGCAACAGCAGCAGCAGCAGCAGCAGCAGCAATCAGGTATGCAGGGTGCTCCTGTGAACCAGCAACAGCTCCAGCAACAACAGTTGCAGTTGCAGATGCAGATGCAGCAGAAGAACGTGATGGCTGGGATGCAGCAGGGCCAGGGTGCGGGGTCGACATCGATGGGTATGCAACAGAAACCCCAGATGAACCAGCAGAATCAGACTGTAAGTTCATCCACCCTACATACGTGCACCCCGTTGATACCAGCTCCAGGCGTATCAGGAACAGCTCCGGCTGCAGCTCCAGGCGCAGCAGCAGCACGTTGCCGCGATGGCCGAAAAGTCCCAACGGATACAGCAGCAGCAAGCGGCCGCGCAGAACCGGCAGCCGACGCCCAAGGCTCAGCCGATGACGCCCATCCCTCTCACACAGGGGTCCATCTCGGGAGCTTCACCAAGCTCGCATATCGGTTCGCCGCAGGTGGTAAGGCAGTCGCCCAATGCCGGGCCAGGGCGGCCAGGCGTGGGCGGGATGAATATGCAGGGGATCAAAACATTGATTGAAAACTTCCCCAAATTGCTCGAGCTGAAGAGGCTGGGTAAACTCAAACCGGAGCAGGAAAAACTTGTACGTTACCCCCCCTTCTTTGTGGTATCTCCAACACTCGCTGACCCTGCTTCTCCAGTTCGACTCGTTCATAGGCAGCCCCGAAGGCCAAAGCCACTTCCAACAATTTCAAGCCCACCAAGCCCGCGCCCTCGTTGAGCGTGGCCTGACCAACCCAGTAGCCCTCCCCCCTGGCTCCCAACCTCAACAAAGTCCTGCCTTGCTCAACGGCATGCCCCTCCCGCTCGGCGCGCAGCAGCAGTTGGCCGCCCTCCAGCAACAGCAGCAGCAACAGCACGCCGCCGCTGCTGCCGCCGCCGCCCAGGGGGGACACTTCCCACACGCACTACAAGCCCAAATGCAGCAGCAGTTCCCGCAGGGGATTATACCGCAAAACCACGGCACCCCGCAATCGTCCCAGCAGGGGCAGCGGTCCCAAGCGGGGCAGGGGCAAGGCCCGCAGGGGATGGGCAACCCCCAGTTCACGCCCCAGCAGATTCAACAGATCCAGCTGCAGAGGCTAGCGGCGGCTCAAGCGCAGGCACAAGTACAGCGCCCGACCGGGCAGATGCAGGGGCAGCACCTTCAAAGGCCCGCGGGGGTGGGGAACATGACGGGAATGACGCAGGCTCAGGCGCAGGCGGTGCTTGCGCGCGCTCAGCAGCAGCAACAACAGCAGCAGCAGCAGCAGCAGCAGCAGCAGATGGGAATGTCCGGTGTCGCTGGAGGTCAACACCTCCCTGGGCAGCCTATTCAGCGCGTTATGTCGCAAGCTGCTGTTGGGCAGCAAGGGCAGGGCCAACAGACGGGTTTCGGATCACCCCGCCCCCGCCCGCAGATTAGCATCCAGCAGATGCTACAGAACATTCAGAGCATGCTTGGGAGGGTGGCACCCGATAAGCAGGACAATGTAAAGGCGATGGTGGTGCGGCTTGCCAACATGTCGGATGAGGAGCGGAATGCGAGTTTCGCGAATGTACGTGCTTTACCCCATCTTCCCACGTTTGCTACGCTGACAGGACACACAGAGCCCACACCTTCTCCCACTATGGAACCGCGCCACCGCCGGCCCTGCCACTCCTTCCCAACTTCAAGCCACACAAGCCCAAGCCGTCCAAGCCCAGCAGCTCCAACAAGCCCAAGCTCAAGCTTCCGCACAGGCTCAAGCGCAAGCTGCGCAGGCCGTCCAGGCCCAAGCCCAGGCACAAGCCGCCGCTGCCGCCCAAGCCAACCTCGGCGCGTCGTCACCGCACATCACAGGTCCGCATGGTCCTGGCAACGCACCGGGGGGTGTGGGCGCCGGGGGCACACCGATCATGCGGCCTGGGTCGAGCTCGGGCTTCCCTCTGCAGAACAATGCACCGAGTCTGCATATACCGGCAAATAAACAGAGGAACCTGTCACAGAGCGGGATGAGTGGGGCGAGTCCCCGCCAGGGGTCTATCGGACATGCTCAAGGGCCTGTGCCGGGTCAGGGGACTCCGGGCGGGCAGGAGATGCAGGTGCAGCCTGGGCAAGGTCAGCCCGGGGTACCTCACGGCGCGGACCACGCGATGGTCCAGCGCATGCTCGACCAAGGCATCCCCGTGCAACAGCACCCCAACCACCCTTCCGCTGCGCATGCCCAAGCCCTCGCTCTCACTCAAGCTGCCGCTCTGCAGCGACACGCTCAACTGGGGCTCGTCAATGCATCTGGCCTGCCCGGCCCGAACGGGATGTTCCACCCCTCGCAGATAACTGGTATCAACAACAGCATCACGCCTGCGCAGATGCTCGAGTCGTTCGGTGCGGGACACCCTCGCCCGCCGCAGCCGTCGCCGGATATCATGCGGACTCACGAGAATGTGGTGCCGACAGATAGGGCGGGGTCGAAGTTGGATATGGCAAAATTTGTGCCGACGGCGGAAAGTGACGCGAAGCTGCGTGAGAGGCTGTTTGCACCACGTGCAGGGGTGGGTGGGGGTGGTTTAGGGAGGGGGACCCTTAGGGGCGATAGAGTGCTGGGTGACGCGGTGCTGGATGAGCTGCCGGAGGGGCTCAAAGCGGTGTTGGATGAGGAAGCAGTGGAGGAGGTCGAGGAGGGCGTGAGCGCCACTGCAGGTGCTGGTGTGGGTGCTGCTGCGACGGGCCGGACGAGCGGGATGCCCGGTCAAAAGAAGCGAAAGGTGCAAGAGATCGCCGAGGAAGTCGACAAGGTTTTGCGAGTCCCCCAAGAACCCGAATCAGTAAGTTTAGTGAATTCACCCAAACGCTGCACTTCTAATCAGACCACTGGTAGCTGCTGCTTGAGGTGTATGACGAGCACTGCGACGTCATATCCGAGTCGAGCTGCTTGCTCGCCAAGCACAGGCGGGCGACTACCGTCGACCGCAAAGACATCCAACTTTCTCTTGGTGCGTTCTGCCCCTTCTCCACGTGGAATGTCCACAGCTGACCCCCGTGCAGAGCTACTTGATGGCCGCGTCCTTCCTGGATTCTCCTCAGATCGGATCCGACTCGACCAGTCCCGCTCGTCGCGATCACGTGCTGCCAATCCGCAGTACGTCAACAAGGCGCGGCTGGTGGCTGAGGCCAAGATGGCGTGGCGCAAGGAGAAGAAGGAGAAGAGTCTCGCGGTGGCGGGCGGGATAGATGGGGAGGGGGATGTCGTGATGGTCTGATCGGGGCGTGGGTGGATGGCGATTAAATGGGGACCTCTATAATGATGTTGTTGTGATAGTCTGCATGTATATATATATATAATCGTGAGAACCATCTCTGTTGTTGCCATGCACTCGCCACAAAGCCACACGCGGACACGCCCTGGACACGCCGGACACATGGACACGACACCGCCCATGGAAAGTGGAGGTCCCGCCGTTCTCTCCCATTGTCCTCTTTCCTCAATCCCCCATCCTTGTCTCCCCTCCCCCCTCACGCCCTCACCCCTACCCATCCATCTCCTCCAACCGTCTTCCCCGACGCCCACTCCATTCATCCACTACCTCCCACTTTCCCTGCCCCTCTCGGCTCACCCGTTCGGGAGATACACCGGGCCACCTCTACCTGACCCGGCGCCCAAGCCCTGGCTGCGCTGTTCACTGCGCCCAAAAACGGGAACCACCCGCCATCCACCACATCTGCATGTCTCTGGGTCCTAGCACGAGCTACCCCATCCCTGGGTCTGGCTCCCTCCCCGCCCCCGTCCCCGCTCGGCCATCAATCTTGGCCCACCCGCTTTCGGCTTCGGCATCAGCGTCGGTTCCCCACCCAGCTCTTCATCGAGCAAGGTCGCACTCCCTCCATGCTTCTTCTTCTGCCCCTCCATCCTCGCATCCTCAATTTGGCGGAGGTGGGGGCGGTAGCAGCATCGTGCCGCCCCCGCGCGGCGGGGTCGGCCTCGCGCTCCACCTCGGCGCCTTTGCGCGCGCCGATACCCACGCAATCAAGCAGGAGCTGCATGACGCCCTAGGCGCTGCGGGGCTTCCGTATTGGAAAGCCTTGAATGGGTATTTGGTGGGGCAGATAGCCAGGGGGGAGTTGGAGGGGATGGTCAGGAAGTGGTTGAAGGGGGATAAACGTGAGTATGAGTGGTGGTTGTGATGGAGGGTGGTGCTGACAGGGTGGGTGACGGACAGTGCATCTACATAATAAGTTGCTCTTATCGTTGCTCAATAACGCCGCTGCCCCGACTCATCTACCCGCGTCCTCCGCGCACGCTGCACGGAAACGTAAGCGTGTGGGTGTCGACGACCCCGAGTTTGACATCGACGATACGGTGGTTGAGCCCAAGTTGAGGGTGCAGGCTTGGGTCATGGGGATGGGGGCGAAGGAGCGAACGAGGGTGAAGCGAGTGTTGACGGGGACGGGGAAAGACGCGGAGGGGGAGGCAGAGGTGAGGGAGAGGGGCAAGTGGAGTCCATATTCATCAAGTGGGCATATCGTCTATCGTTTGTCTTACCCATCGCACATGCTGACACCACCCGCAGACACACTGGTACCTCCCCTCGCCCTCCCCAAACGAGCCATACCCTCCTCTCATCAGCTCGCCTTGCGCCTCTCCCAATTCGCCAAGACGCATGACCTCTCTATCGCCCCCAGTGCCACCGACGACATTGGCGAGTTCATGGCCGTCGGTATGAACGCCCATCTCGCCGACATTCTCCACGGGGTCGTGCACCTTACCGGCCGGGATCGCCCTGGCGACACCACCATCCGCGTTCCTACAGGCGGGGCGGACGTCACCGACCGACTCGATGGGCTCGAGACGGACGGGTATGTAGGCCCGGGGATGAGCACCAATTACAACAACGCGCACGCGCTCGCGAGCGGATCTGTCCCGCCGCCGGACTTGGAGACGATGCAGTGCTTATTCGCACTGCACCCGCAACTCCACCCGCACCTCTCTCCGGCGATTCACCGGCTGTCGACGGGGCAGACACTCGCGGAGCTGGAGCTGAACGACCCAAATCTCGCGCCGGTGCATCGGAAGCCAGCCTGGATCGGGGGCGCGGGCGCGGGAGAACCGCCTCTTGCGGGGTTGGTTGGGGAGGAGGATGAGCGGCGCGGTGTTCCTGGGGCGGGCACGGCAGGGGTTAAAGTGCCGAGCCGGAGTCAGGCGGTAGAAATGGAGTTGATGGGGCAGGGGTTGTTGAAGCTGGACAAATCGGGACGGCAGAGCGAGGTGGAGGGCGGGGAGGGGAAGAAGGACAAGAAGCACAGTTTGCATTGGAAGTATGAGGACCCGGCCGTAATACTGAAGGATGTGCTGGGGTGATCTGGGGGTCGAGGTTGTATAGTAGTGGTCGTCATAGCATTGTATCGAGTCTCTCCGCCATCATCCACACACATGCATCGAGAATCCATCGCTAATGCGTCTATGTATGAGATTTGATGGCTTGCAGGTGCGCTAGTACAACAATCTTAAACGGCGATCGCCGAACACCGTGACTATCGGCTTTTAAAATATACCACCGACGGTTTTACGTAACATTTGGTATTTGCAATTTTGACCTCCTGCTCGACTGATTGACTGTTCTTGCTCGAATCATCAACTCCTCATCCATCAACACATACAGCCAAAATGGTCAGTCGAAAGCACGGCTATGAGCATACGGGGACGTACGCTGACATCCCATACTCCCAATAGGAAGCCACCAACAAGCAGCCCGTCAAGCTCGCCCGTGTCCTTAAGGTGCGTTTGTCGTCAGATCGGATCGTTGTGCGCAGGAAGAGAAGGGGAAGGGGGAATCGAATCCAGGCGGGGATAGGAGGGGATCTGGGGACAGGAATAGCAGCGGCGGGTATGGGCAGGTTTGGGGGGTAGAAGAAGAGCGGGATGGATGGAAGGGAGGAAGTTAGGAGGCACGACGGTGGTGCGGAAGACGACCGACGAGTTGTTGCAGGCGGGGTGTGGGTGGGGTGTCGCTATGCGTCATCCCTCTCCCACCACTCTGCCACTCGCTCTGGCTCATCCACAACTGGCTGGGAGAAGGATATTGGGCGGTGTCCGTGTGTGCGCGGGATGGCGTGTAAACACCTCTTCCGCGCACCAACATCATACCTCAAATCTCGTCGACCTTTCCGCAGTTGGTCTCGGGGTGTAACGAAGGACGAGACTGGGAGAAGTTTTGGCGAGAGAGACCAGCGTGCTGACCATTTCCTTTACCCTCACCCTCCTATCGTCACCCCATCGGCATCTGTCAACCTCCTGCATATCCACATACACCCCACACCTCTACGCCCCAACACCCCTACACCCCTACACCCACCCCCCGCTCTACACCACTCTCTACATCCACAGGTCCTCGGCCGAACCGGCTCCCGTGGTGGTGTCACCCAGGTCCGTGTCGAGTTCATGGATGACTCGAACCGTTCCATCATCCGAAACGTCAAGGGCCCCGTCCGTGTCAACGACATCCTGGCGCTTCTCGAGTCTGAGCGTGAGGCCCGGTGAGTCGCGTGTCTCTGGCGTAGTGGTGGAGATGGGGGGATGGGAGTTCTCGGTAGAGATTCAGTAGAAAACATCGTACTGACCATCGCCCCATACAGTCGTCTCCGTTAATCCTTATTGATGGAGATTCGGGAATGGGGAGATGAGGGGAGAGAAGGGAGAGAGGGGAGAGGGGCGTAGCTCGGACTTGTGATGACATACTTTCAGCATTCACCGGGTCTAGGTCTCGAGGAGTGAAGACAGGAGGACGAGAAATCATCCTGTGGTTCAAGAGAGGGAGGACGCGCGTCGTGTCAAAGAATTGGCGCTGCTGATTATCAACCTGACCGGACCTATGACGACCTCGCACAGACGGAGATCGCATCTGATGTAACAGCAACACGACTATAATACCCCCCTCAACGAAACGAGAAACACAAATGACGACAAGAACAAAGCGCCGCACCTCGCGACTTTTCAACTTTACCCACCTGCTTGCTGCCTTACCCGCCTACCCTGATTTCTCATCCTCGCTCCCGGTGCCCACCCCTTCTTCGCTTCCCCTCCTCCCCTCCTTCTCCTTCGCCGCCCTCTTCCTATCCCTGTTGTCCATAAACCCAATCGCCAGCGCCGTTAACAACGCAGCGGATGCAAAGCCCGTAGTCGCATACATGCCCTTTTGGACGTAAGGTTGCTTCTTGGTGGGGAACGTGAAGATGGGGACCCAGGCGGTGAATATGTAGGAGAAGGCGTTCATCTGCAGGAGAGGGGCGTAAGCTCGAGTAAAGGTGGGTGTGGGGGGGGAAAGGGTGAGGAGGAGCTACGTACCATCGCACCGACGTACGCCCTCTTCTCGGGATCGTTTCGGCTCGTCTCATTCACGTACGTCCACGTCACACCCGCCGCCGTGCTCGACAACGCGGTCAAATCTGCTCATATCTTGTCAGCTCCCGCTTTCAGTCCAATTTTTCACTCTTCACCTCGATCCTGACTCTATCGGCGACTCACAGAACAGCGCCCACCGAATCCCCCGGTTTGCAGGATGGACAGGCGTAGCCCCCAGGGCAGCGGGTATGATGATCCCCACTGCCGCGGCGAAGACCATGGACGGCCAGCGGAGCGAGCCGGGGAGAGAGTCCGAGATCCAGGATGATGTGAGGGCACCGACGATTGTTATGATGTTGATCTACGCGTGGGGTCATGGGTCAGCGGTGGCAAGCGGGTGGTGGAGGAGGGAGGGACTCACCCCAAGAGGGATTATGTTGATCTCCGCCACTGAGAACACGGCCGGACGGCCCTTCACGTTATAGCTCTTCACCCAGAAAATCACTGCCCATCCATGCCTGTCAGATTATGACTCAAGACACATGATCTCAAGAGAGTCTGCTGTAGGTGAGACTTACTGGAGCCACCAGCCTGGCCGATCTGGCCCGCGGCGAGGAAGTACAGCGGGACTGTACCGGCGCGTCGCGTCAGCCACCACCATCTCCTATCCCTTCCTTCCTTCTCCCCACTACACGGTACGCCCACAAACAATGCACAACTCACAAAGCCACACATGCCACGTCTTGTGCCACCGCCTTATATCCTTCCATTTGAACAGCCCCGTGTAGAGTTTGGCCTCGGTGGGCATGCGCGAGCGCGCAAGATCGATCTCGCGCTGGGAGAATACCCTGCTCATGAGACTGGTCAGTGCTCGGCTGGAGGACGGAGGGGGGAAGGGGGTAGGAGACGTACCAGTTGGGCTTGGCTCGTGCAGGGAGCTGGGGCATAGCGAAGAATGTCCAGAGCGCACATGGCAGAGAAATACAGCCGCAGATGCTATCACACCCCATACATTAGCGTCCCATCGCCCTATCCCAGCCTTAGATCCCCCCCCCCCCCTTCCCCGGACCCACTCACATATACATCCACCTCCACCCGGGCCACCCCTGTGCCCCATCCAGTCCAGCAAATACCCCCGCCATCAAAAACCCCGAGAACAGGGGGCCGACAGACACGAAAATCTGGATGAGGGTGTTGCGCCGCGCGAGCTCGTGCGGCTTGTAGTAGCTCGAGCAGACGTACATGACGGCTGGGAAGTGACCTGCTTCGAACAGCCCCACGCTATGCCAGGGAATCTTGTCAGCTGTAGCACATGCAACAAAGCCCTGGGAGGAAAGGATTAACGCACAAGAACCGCACGGCGTAGAGCTGGCTGGTATTCTTCACCCCGCTCGTGCCGAACGTAAAGATTGTCCACGCGAGCTCAAGAAAGGCAATGTAGCGGGGGGCATTGACGCGCGTGAGTAAAAGGTTAGACGGGATTTGGCCAAATACGTAGGCGGCGCTCCAAAAGGCGTTGCTATGTGAGAGGGGGGTTGGAGAGGTCAGTGTAAGTGAGGGTGATATTGGGATAAGAGGAAAGGGAGGAACAACATACGCGTAGTTCAGCTCGTTGCCGTACAGGTTAAGGTCTTCTTTCATGCCGCTGTCTGTTCAGGTGGTGATGTGTTAGTGTGTGCATACACATAGGAGGGTTGTTGGCCTTACTGAAAGCATTTGTAATGTTGACTCTGCCCTTCGTTATCAGCAGTGATCCACGCACTTGAAGCTAGGAAACTACACTCACTGGTCGAGGTATCTGATCATGACACCCAGCGCCGCCGACGAGATCAACGTGACGTCAAGCTTGGTCAAGAAGATTGCCTCCTCCCTCGAAACATCCAACGCTGTCCTCCTCTCGTCAGCTACCGTTTCACAGCCACAGCACAGCACAACACGCGAGACGAAGAAATGACTCACTCGACCAGATATACGACTTCCAAGTTCTCTTCGGCGGGACATAACCGTCCAACACCGGTACCTCTGCGACGGTGCCGGGCACTGCCCCGTCCACAACATACGCGGAGCTGGGCGGCGTACTGGCTTCCTTCTCGTTCTCGTGTCTTGGAGCCATTGCGTGTGTGGTGGCTCGCTGCTCTTGCTTGCTTGCTATCGGTCGGTTGCTTGGCTGGACCTGGCTGTCTTGGCCTTTCTTTATCAAGCTCAACGGGGAAAAATGAGCTAGCGGGTTTTCTTATGAGTGCTGCCGGCACGATAGGCTATGTGATAACCCTCCTGCATAACTTGAGCAGGCAGCGAGTAGTTGTTGGACAATGGAGGCACGCACACATCGCGCCATATGATACAGCTTGAGTCTTGGTGATAAGCAGCGGCGTCGCAATCTCTTTTCCCCGTCCACCACTTGGTGCGGTCCTCACTGACTTCTGACCGTCTTGGCGTCCTTTCTGACAGATTCCCACTCATGTTGTCCTTAGCATGGCGTCCCCCGAGGAGCGAGTCGGGTGGGATGAGAACGAGGGGATTGGCGAAACGGCTGTAACTTTGCTCATAATTAGGGTAAATGGTGTGATGACTCACGTAAAAAAGCTCTACCCACCTCGCCCAGATCCCCGGCTATGCAAGGCTGGGAGGCCGGTGCGGCTGACTCACTGTCTAGTGCCTACATACGTCTGCCAGGCCTCTTCTTCGGGTCCGCCCCTCTTCTAATGTCCGTACCTTGGCCGGCCTTCAGGGATGCAGCCAGAGGTGGAAGCGACAGGACGGGGGCCCGGGGGATAGATAGTACGATAGTACGACTATGGGAGATATGAAGAGTGCCGCCCCATGCAGAGTGACGATGATAACACTGAGATGAGTGATGTCGTGATCGTTCGCGAGCTCTGCTGCTGCTGTTCCTGGCCGAGAGGACGGCCGTCAGGCACATCCCTCCGCAGGATCATCTTCGGGTGCGATTCTGACAATCGAGCCTGCTAATTTTCGATTCTTAAGGTGCTCAGTATGTTATCGCAGGACTCGCCATTCGATGGGGTTAGAAAAGCAACACGGACAGTCTTATGTACCCTTGACTGACCGTATACCCCCGCCACAGATATTCCATATCCACAATCGCTCATTTCTTGACCCCACCGCTCTTGTACGCCGCATCGTCAGGCTCTGCGAGGAACCGAATCATCTTTTCCATTGAGTCGGGATCGAGGAATAAGACGCGGACGCCAGCGTTGAAGAGAGAGTCTTATAGCTACCGGCAGATAGGAAGCCGCTCGAGCCCACTGTCTACTCGTCTGTACACATGGTCGTGAGTCATCTTCGAGCTCATCCTTGCTCTACTCGCAGACCAAACGCTCTCACCCTCAGTCGTATAGTAAGGCGGAACGAAGTGACTCCTTCACATCCCCCGGGCCTTCTGTAGCACGTCCTGCACGTCTCCTCCAGACGGACGGGAACTTGCTGGCGCGCTCGGTCGAGGCTCGCACAATTGCCGTCATTCTCTCGTTCCCCTCCCGGCATGACTGCCATCCTGCATACGCCTGATACCTGATAGCGGGTGGTTATGAACGTTCGAGTACCTACCTCTCTGCAGCGAGCCGGTAGCCTGCACACACGCAGACTACTTATGGAAGCATACAAAGTCACAGTACTGGAAAGGGTGCAAGAATGACATAGTTGTGTATGCAGAGTACTTCCTGAAGGATACACAGGTACTGGAAGCGCTTGGAGCGTCGTTATGGGCTGCCAGGCCGGGGTACAAATGGAGAATGAGAGTGTCATGAGGCTACGACATACAGGCACGAGTACAAACATACGTATGATGTCGATGTGATCCAACGGGGGGAGCATACGTATGCTCCCCATAATGCGTAGGGGTGTGCCGTTCGAAGGCCAGGCTGACGCCTTGTCACGCCCGGTTCTGGCAGCTTGAGCAGTAGTACATATTCGGGCGACAGCACCACAGCTTCTCGTCGTTCCTCTTGTGCACCTTCTCCTCTAGGTCGAGGCGCTTCTGGCACCCCCTGCAGCGCCTCGACTTTTTGCGCCAGCTCATTTGGCCTCTCTTCGTGTAGCAGGAGATGAAGCCAAACGCGAGGCCGGCGATGAGGATTATGATGACGCCTAGTACCATGTAGTCTGAGTGGATCGTTAGCCAAGTGTTGGGGCGATGGAGGATAGCAGAAGACACGCACAGACATATGTTGAGGTGTTGTCGTCGTCGAGCGCGTCGTCCAAGCTCATGGACGAGGGGTCGCTGCTTGAGGCGGCGTAGGTTGCAGACATATCGGATGTGTCTGTGGGATGGTATGTGTCGGTGCTGTCATTTGGCGGGTACTGGGATATGTATCTGGGAGATGGAACTCGAGACGGAGGTGAAACTGTGGGATGAGGAGTGAAGCAGGGGCAAGCAAATGGAGAAAGAAAGGATACGGCGGCAGGGGCAATATGACACGTGCTGGACTCATATCGTAATCACGCACTTCATACCTCCTCACTCATCCTACCCCTTTCGTCCCACTGAACCCTCATGTGGCAATGCTGACTCTCAGTCGGCGTTGACGGGATTCCAGGTCATCGCACCCTTAGCACCCTGGTCGAGCCCATCGATAGCCGCCATGTCCTCGGCATCCAACTCGAAGTCGTAGATCTCGGTGTTGGATGCAATGCGCGAGGGGGTGACAGATTTGGGGAGGGGGATGTATCTGCATACACAAGCTGTCAGCATGGGCATTGTCATCTCGCTTGATGTTCAAAAGCACAACCTACCCCTTCTGCAAGCTCCACCTGATCAGCACCTGAGCCACTTCCTTCCCGTGCTTCTTGGCCGCCTTGACGAGCACTGGGTTCTCGTAGCGCTCCTTGTTGCCCTTCATCAACGGGGTGTACGCCTCGACAATGATGTCGTTCTCTTTGCAGTACTCGACGATCTCGCGCTGTTGGCAGTAGGGGTGGAGCTCGATCTGGTTTACAGCAGGCTTGGGAGAGGGGAGGGCCTTGAGATGCTTGACGCCGCTGGAAGGGGGAGGAGTGAGAAGCCAGTCAGCAGAGCCCTTTCCTTCGCTCCGATCGACTTACAAGTTGCTGACGCCGATATCCTTGGTCCATCCCTCCTTATGAGCCTCCACCAGCGCCTCCCAGTTGCTCTTCCTCCCCTCAGCACCGCCCGCCGGCCCATGGATCAGAAACAAGTCGATAGACGGGGTCTCGGACGCCGGGTCGATCTTCTTGAGAGAAGAGCGGCAAGTCTCGAGCACCTTGGACGCCGGGAGCGGTTCGGAGGTGGGAAAGTACTTGGTGGTGATGAAGATGGAGGAGCGGGGCACGGAAGATGCGACGACAGCCTGGCCGACCTCTGCAGATGTGGACGTCTGTCTGTCAGCGCAACTAGCCTTTCGCGTACGTGAGCAACGAACGGCTCGAGATCTATATACGACATACGCTCCTCGTTCTCGTACCACTGGGCACTGTCGACTGTGGTGGTCATCAGCAACAACCCACTGAGGTGCGGTGCGCCGCTGCCGACTCACTATGCCTGTACCCCGAGATAAGAGCTTCCTTTACAGCAATATCGCACTCATTGCCCTTGGCGAGGTATACCCCGAAGCCGAGGCGAGGGATCAGGGCTCCACTGGGGAGCTTAACGGCAGAGCTGATGCTGAGGGACATTTTCTTGTTGTTTTGGATGGATGGGGGTGGCGGATGCTCTTCCCCGTCCTCCGATAGCGCACGCACCCTTTATAGCACGAATGGCTTGGAGGTCGGTGATCTCCAGTTCAGGGTTCGGCCTGCTGACAATGGCGGTGGAGGTGAAGGTGGAGGAGTGGAGGTGAGGGGTGTGGAGGTGAACCCAGATGAGGGTGGTGACGGCGGCGGTGGCAGCGACAGCTTCGGCCTCAGCATCGTTTATGGCATCCCCGACCTCGGTCAGCACCCCTGCCCCTGAGCTTGAGGCTTCTACGCAGCAGCACCTGTTCCCCACGATACCACATATTGCGCAGTATTCAACTCGGTCATCGGTCTTGGTCATAAAACCTCTCATCAACAAAACTCGAGATTCAACAAAGGTGTATAGATGTGCAGGGTAATAACGAAAATAGATCCCCCACCCTCACCAGCCTCCCAGCACCATTCGGCATCTCTCTATCAACCTCGCCCCCTCATCGCCTCGCCCGCGCCCGCGCCCTCGGCTCCGTTACTCCACTGTCCACCCCGCCAACTTGGCCGGCGTCCGCACTTTGTTCACCCTGCCGTTCTCGTCCGCCTGCCACTGCACCTCCCTCAGCTGGCTGCGCGAGATCTTGCGCTTGTGCTTTGGCCGGTCCTTGCCGCCCTCATTGTCCCCCGCGAGAGGCACCATCCCCGACAGTGCAGGCTGGCCGTACCCCAGAGCAGCATGTTGGGCCTGCAGGGAAGGAGGCCGGGAAGGGGCCGTAGAAGAGGAGGCGGTTGTGGAGATGGATAAAGGAGAGGAGGGGCGGGGTGGAAGAGGCGATGACCGGCCTGAGCCAGGGCGGAAGGGGATTCGACCGCGCGACGCACCGGTAGACGACATGGACGACGATAACGACGAGCGGCTCGAATGGCTCGACCCCGACGAACGGGTCCCGTACACCGACGCCGACAGAGATCCCACCCCGCGCGCTCCCACTCCGGCACCCGTCGCCCGCGAAACCGTACTCGGTAGAGGGGGCGGTAGCATCGACAACTGCGTGTCTGACACCACATTCTCCGACATGGTCCTTCGCAGTTGGCTCCCCCGCTTCGGCTCTCTCCCCTCCCGCCTACTCCCAGATGCACCACGCAGCGCCCAGTCGTCTGCACCACGCACACCGGTACTATCTCGTTCACGCTTGTCTTCCATGACAGCCAACGCCGCTGGGTCCGGTACATCCCCGCCAAACAGCAGCCCCGGCAGCACCTCTTTCGCGAGCTCGCGCACGAGCACCGCGCTGTCCTGCCTGCTCAGTCGCTCGACTATCTCCACCAGGCCGAACCGCGCGAGCAGAGTCGCACGGTCCGGGTGCGACTCGCATACCACGCGCGTGAGACGCAGGAGGTGAAGTTTTGTGACGGCTTTCGAGCTGCGGTCGAGGGCCTCGGAGAGGCGGGTGAAGAAGGGAGGATGGGAGATGGTGGATGTGAGGGATGGGGAGAGACGGAGGATCTTGAGGAACCTATAAGCAGAGTATTTCAGCGAACGTGCACACCACTTCTTCTGTTGGCAGCTCACGGATCAAGAATGCCCTCGAATGATACGCCAGACGCCTGCACGAAGCACTTGACCAAGCTGTCGGACGAGTCCTTCTCCACCAGCACATCTTCCACTCGCGCCGTCTCATCTTGCATCCTGTCGACACCCGTGTTATCAGCTGACGCCTCGGGTGCGCCCGACGGATTAGTTGTTCTACTTACCAAGCTAGAATGGCGTCAAGAGCTGATACACGCCAGTAGGGGTCTTCCAGCAGATCAAGATACACTGCACCACGCCATCAGCTCTCGGTCTATCTCACCAAGCCCTCTCGATCCGCCAGACCACGACCCACATTTCATTCCCCCATTCTGCCAAAGCATCCTCCGACTCCCCTTGCCCGCATTCGCCAAATCACACAAGATCGGCAGCGCAAACTGCTTCAAGGGGCTCGCGCCCTGTATCACACGCTTAAGGAGCGGGACGATACCGCTCGATGCGGCTTCTTCCTGGCGGGTCTTGGATAGGCGGGTCATCGAGTAAATGGTTTGAAAGAGGTGGGAGCAGATCTCCTGCGTAGTGGTGAAAAGTCAGTCAACGTGTCAATATATGCTAGGTGCTAGGGTAGAAGCCGTTAAGTGACGCACGTTGCTGTGTGACCCCTTGATGCTCTTGCCGAGCAGCCCGACCAGGATATCCATCGCATTCGAGTTCTGGAGCACCTCGATAAGCTGCGGCGACGTCGACAGATGTTTGATCGCCTTTATCGCCGTCACCAGCAGCTTCCGCGGAAGGATCTCGCACGCTTTCAGCAGTCCTACGCATCCGCTCCATCAGCTTTCCATCCATGCGTAGGAAACACAACGCCAGGACTAATAGCTGACTCACGGATCATGATCGTCCTCGTTGCGAACGCCTCCCTGACTCTCCCATCTGCCTGCGCCACCTGGCAAAACAACAACAGCACTCCCACCGCCCTAGCCACCTGTGCGTGCATCTCCTCCCTTGCTTCCCTCGCTTCCCTCTCCTCTTCCATCTCTTCCTCTGTCATAGACCCACCCGCAGCGCCCTTCCGAGAGCGAGGCCTCTCCTCGGGCTGCATCTCCTCGTCTTTGAGGATACCTAGGAGCGCAGTCGACAACGGATCAAGGATGCCTTCGCGGACAAACATCCTGCAAAAGTCGTTGCGCGGGGTAGGGGACTGAAGCTCGAACACCGAGTTGATGCCCTCGAGGGAGGACAGAATGAGGGTTTTGTTCAGGGTGTAGTCTTCATCGAGGAGTTCGACGAGGATGCGAAGGCCACGGCACCTGAAGGTGGAGCGCTACGTCAGTCGCTGAAGGTGAACCATGAAGTTAGGGTACGTACGAGATGAACATCTGTAGTGTAAGGGCCGACCTCGTCAATTGTTGGATAAAGATCGACGCCTCAAGCCGCGTCTCCAGCGAGTGCTTCTTGGACGTGTAAGGCTGGTGGTGACCCATCTCTGTTTAGCTTTACTCGCAGGAAGAAGTGAGAAACTGCCAGGGATTATAGCTCACGATGATGACAGGAATCCCACCAATGAGGCAGAATGACTCGAGCATCTCAACGTCACTGATCACGACCTGGTTGCAAGAGTCAGCGGGGCATGTCTGTCTGGGAGAGCAATCTCTTCCGCATGCGTACCATATTGACCAGCTTGAGCAATCGTACCGCCACGTCCCTACTCAGCCTTGACTCCAGCACCTCCAACACCCTGTCCCCGATATACGTCAGCTGGCCGCATCTCCATCATAGGTTGCTATTCAGCTCACGCCAACATCCCATGTTGCGCCACAAAGTACCCCTCCAGCCCCATCTCTGGTGCATTCTCAATCAGTCCCACCAGCTCATCGCACCCCTCCCTCAGTTCCCCAGCGGGTGCGTTTGGCACCAGTCTATCGATCAGCTTGGCAACATGCGCACAGAGCGTAGCGCGCTTATCGCGCAGCAAGTTGGCCTCGAGGTCCTCGGCGTCGAAATCGTCATCGATCTCGGCGAAGGGGTCGAGATCTGCATCACCGAACTCGGACGAATGCCATGATGAGTTGGAGCGGCGTGTCAATTGGAGGGTGGGGGTGAGGGCAGGTTTGACGCCTGCGTGGAGGGGGGGGGCGTTAGTTACTGTGTCGCGGCATTGGTGCGTAGATGGCAGAGCAAAAGAATCCAAGGGACATACCTCCAGGCATGCCCTGCCCCGCAAACACATCCTCATAGTCCTCCTCCTCATCCTCCGTGTACTTCTGCATAGCCCGCTCGACCATCTCGGCCTCCGCTCCGCCTGAACCACCGGCCCCTGACGCGCCTCTCCCACGCAACGACCCCTGCCTAGAGGATGGCGGGGATTTTCCGGACACGTTCCTTGGGCTGGCTGGGAGAGGGAGAGTAGGTGGTGAGCCATGTAGAGGTCCGATCGCGGAGGCAGGTTTGCTCGGGGTGGAAGATGTTGGATGAGAGATCTTGGGGAGAGGCGAGAGGGGTACTTTATGGATATCGTCAGGGTGCATGAGCCCTCTCCTGCCCTTGTTCTTCAACTGCAATCATCGCATGAGCGCCATCAAAGATATCCAAGAGGTCACAGCTCACCTTCAGTTGGGCAAGCTTGCTCTCCAAACCCGTCTCGCTCTCCCCAAATACCATGTCCGAGTAATCCTCGACGTCGTGCGCCGGAGGATGGTGGACTCTCGAGGGCACGGATGCAGTGGATTGGGTTTTGAGCTGGAATTGGAGGTGAGATGGCGGGGGGGGAGATCCGGTGATACCCGGTGAAGTATGTGTTGGTCGGACAGTCCTTTGGTTCATGTCATCTGCTGATAAAGACTCTTCTCTCCGGTCTACCATCGTGAACTCCCATCAGCCCACCACACGTCATCAAGCGGACACCACAGAGACTCACGACCCATCTCAAGCTTTTTGGACAGAGTGATATCTGACGCGAAATCATCATCCCAGCTCTCCTCACTATTCTCACTCTCCTTTGCCCGCTGCAACACGTCGCTAACCATGTAGTTCTTAGTCAACAGCCCCGGCGGGGCTCCGATAGGTGAGGTGCCCCCTCCGCCAATTGCTCCGGAAGTCGTAGGCTGCAGGGCGAGCGCGTCTGTCGTGCGCGGGAGAGTGAAGAGCCCAAGTGGTCCACTGGACTCTCCTCGTTGGCGGCCGACTTGGGAGACGGACTGTTTGCGCGGTTGGGGGAGGGCGGCAGGGCGACGGAGGCTACCTATTGCTTTGGGGGAGGCTATAGTGTGGCAGGTCAGTCTGGGTATCGGCCCTGGCAGGGTGGGATCCACCCACCGTTGAGAGCCTCGTTCCATTCTTGGACACGCTGGACAGCCTCGTCATACACCGTCAAAGGCTTGCGAGCACGCACTGTCCCCGCCTCGCCCTTCTCTTGGGCCTTCTCTCCAACAGCCCCGCCACTCCCCCCTTGCGCTTTCCCGCCTGATGGGGCGCGAAACGTCCCGTCCTTCGCTTTTGGCTTCTCCATCTCCTCTGCTGCTGATATCTTTGGCTGGGGTGCAGGGGCGGGTGGTTCTGACGCTTTCTTGACGGAGAGCATCCATGGATGGCGGAGAAGTTTCTTGGCGGAGACGCGCAGGTTGGGGTCCTTTTGAAAGCAGTGGTAAAGAAAGTCCTTGACAATCTGCACAGTATGTTAACTTATACCAGATGACTGTACCATGTATTTAGATGAGGAGATACGCACCGGACTTGCTCCCTCTGGGACCCGCATTGACTCGTCCTGCACGATCCTCCACAACGCCTGCATCGGAGCGAGATCCCCATAGGGCGGCTTCCCCTCCAGCAGCTCCACTACCACACACCCTACACTCCATATATCGCTCGCCGTACTTGCACCGCTCTGCTCAATCACCTCTGGCGCCATCCAGTACGGCGAGCCCACCACCTCGTTATCATCCTGCTCGCCCAAGGCAGAGCGGGACGACACCCCAAAGTCGGCTAGCTTTACGCTTCCATCCTTGTTTGTGAGGATGTTGGCGCCCTTTATGTCTCTGTGGATGACACCTTGCTCATGCAGGTATATCAGGCCCTGGAGCACTTGGCTGATGTACACCGCGACGAGGCTCTCTGGGAACTTGCCAAACTTCTTGAGGATAGTCTGGAGCGAGCCGTTCTCGCAGTACTCGAGCACGATAAAGAGGTTCTCCTTGTCGCGTGCGAAGCCCTTGTACTTTACAATGTTGGCATGGTTGAGGTTCTTGAGGAGATCGATCTCGGACATGATGTCAGGGAGAGAGGAGGCTGGGAGGGAGAGGAGGGAGATGGATTTGATGGCGACTGTCTCGCCCGTGAGGAAGTTGAGGGCTCGGTAGACGGATCCAGAGGCCCCGCGACCGAGGAGATCGCCCAGCTGGTAGTTGGAGAGCGCGACAGCAGCCATTGTGATGGGTGGGTGGTGGTGAAGGAGGAAGGGTGCTGTGTTGGTGGTGGACGACGCGGTGGGGGGTGGAGGGTGGAGAGGGGGAGGGACGGGTATGTGTGGGTGGACTGGGAGGACTGGGCAGGGAGTACGCTGCAGAGTCTTGATGTTCTCTCTGCTCTGCCCTTCTCCCAGTGTCGCTTCTTCCCTCTATGCTCTCCGGAGGAAACAAAGAAGACAGAGCGGCCCACCACTCGCCAGCGCCAGCATCCTCAGTCGCGTCGCGGTCCGTGCCCTGCCATGAACGTAGTGATTGACACGTGACCGCCACGTGTGGAGCACGTGTCATCCACACCAGATGGCGGCGCCGCCCGCCGTCGCCCCCCTGATGTCACCATGCGGTCCCGGTGCGAAGGCTCATGTGGGTCATGTTTGGCCCCATCCATATGTTTTTCAATATCTTACTTGTCTTTCCACTTATTCACCCACTCCAGTGTCCAATACGCAGCTTATAATGCCACCCAATACACGCCAGAGAACAGCTGCCCAGCGAAAGCCAAAGCCTGAGGAAGAACCCTCCTTGAGCATCGGTCCGTCCTTCCCGCTCTCTCCTAATCTACAGGCTTGTCAAAGAAAACCCACGCTGATAGATCTCTTACCAGCCGATATTGCTGATGAACAAGGTCAGCTATCGATTGCAAATCCCTGTCCATCCGGGTGTCAGGCATGTATCTGTCACTAACCCCTTGCAGAGCAAGAGAACGAGATCAAATACCTGCGGACAAAGAATGACGCCGACAACCGTCAATTCCAGAACGCTCTTGACACTGGGATCATCATCTCTGTCCTCATGTGTGTAATCGGCCCTTCATTTTTCAATGCCACTCATCTCTTGGTATCTGCCCACTCTGACCTCCCATGTCCACAGAACCTTCATACAGCTGCAATCGCACTTGCCTTCCAAGCACATCATCTTCCCCCTCCTCGCAGGCTTTCAGCTGCTCCTCCTCCCCTTCTCCCTCACCCCCCACTGGTTTCCCGCCCGTCTCCGCCCCTACCTGCAAAATGAGCAGAACCACATTCTCCTCCTCTCTTTCCAGTTCGTCATTGCTCTCGGCGCGCTGTACTTCCGCAGCTACCAAGGTGGGGCGGGCGGGCGCGAGGTCGAGATGGGCGAAATTGCGAGGTGGGCATTGCCAGTGCTGGTGGCCGGAGCATCAGCAATTCAGCGCAAGGGTGAGAGGGAGTCTGAGTTGAAGCTGAAGATACTTGAGGGAATGAGATATGATGTCAAGGGGGCGTAGATCTACGCAGATATGACATACTTATTCATCTGGCTATAGCCAAGTGGTGTGGTTGTGTGCGACGTGGACCCACATGCGCGGAGTTTACAGGATACTACTTCTACTCTCGTATAACTCAATCTACCGTATAACAGGACACTGGTAGCGCTTCTGTGGGTGGGCTGGTGGAGCCGTCCTGCGGAAGTGCGATCTGGGGGAGATTGGTCGGGGATTTTGGGGATATTGAGGGCGAGTACGGGAAGGGATCAGAGTGGGTGTTGCTGGCGTTGTCTTCGCCTGAGCCACCTGGGCTGCCTGCAACGCTGATGTTCCCCTCTCCGGCGGGAGGGTCAGTCATTTCAACGGTGGGTGGGCTGGTGGAGCCGTACTGGGCGGTCGGGGGGAGGTTGGCCGGGGACTTTGAGGGCGAATATGGGAAGGGATCAGAGTGGGTGTTGCTGGCGTTGTCTTCGCCTGAGCCGCCTGAGTTGCCTGCAACGTTGATGTTTCCCTCCCCAAATGGGTCGCTCCCCAGTGTTTGCTCGGCTTCAACGTGAGTTATGTTCTCCTCCGCTTTGTCGCTTCCGGCCTTTTCCAGGTCATCATCGCCAGCCAGCCCACTCCCACCGACATTGGCTCCGCTTCCGACACCCTCATCCCCTCCATCCACCCTCCCGCTCCTCCCGCCCTCCCCACTCGCCACACTTGGCTCCCCCTCACTTCCCCTTTCCGACTCCCCCGCCCACCCAACACTCCCCGCCAAACTCCTCACCCCGTCGTCCAGTTCCACCACCTGCGGGCTCCCCGTGCGATGGGCCAGCGGCCCGTCAGACAGGTCTGGAAAGTGGTACGGGTTGCGCGGTCGGGAGCGGACAGGGTCACTTGTGGGTGCGCGGGTCTCGCCGGCGGAAGGGGTGGTGGTATGGATGGTTTCAGTGGTGTTAGAGGAGGTATTGTCTGCCAAGGCATGGCTGGGGGATCTGGCGGAGTTCGTGGGGAGTGGGTCACCCTCAACGTTGTCGTGGTGGGGGCTTAGTTCGTGGGGCGGGGGTGGCTGGATGGCCATGTTGCTTGGGGATGCGGATGGATATGAGATTAAGAGGCGAGTTGTGAGAGAGATAGATGCGAGAGAGTGAGATGAGTAAGAGTTGAGCGAGGAAGGGTTGAATGAGCGGCAGTCAGGTGGCTAGAAGCGTTGGCCAAAGGCACACACTGCGCGCGTGTCTGATCGCGTCCGGCGCAAGGTCCTTCTTCTGCCGTGAACAGCAGCTCATAACAGTAGCCGCTGTGCATGGCCCAGCGCGTGCTCATTCAGATAATAATGTCGAAAAGGGTTGCACGGGTCGGGCGATAGTCGCGGAGGGAGGGCTGGTGGTGGTGAGGGTGTTCAGCTGGGTATACGGGCAGAGGGTACATGATTGCGACGTATCTGCCTCTTTGAGTAAGGTACTGATCAGAAGGCGATCCCAGTTGTGGATAGCATTAGGTCGAGCCAAAGATATGCACGCAAGTCACGTTCTTTGTTCACGGGTGCGATAGAAGGATGGGGTGATATCAGGAACACCGCTAGAAAGCTGTAGCATAGTTGTAGGTTTACGTGGAAGTCAATGTATCGAGGTAGCTTACTCCCCTACCAACCACAGTGTCATGAGGTGCCAGCAAGATCATGATAACTGAGGAAGAACGTCCCACTGCAGCTCAGGTCATCCATCTGTCGACATTCAGCGCGCGTCGCGGCTCGCGACCGCCACGGACGCGCACTCGCACTTCTCCTCCTTCGGGCGGATACTCAGCAACTCTTCTCACACCTCTTCATACCTATCTACGGCCGAGACCCCAGAGTATGTCCTCCCTCGCCACTGCGGACTCTCCATCCACATCACCTTCCCTACCGGCACAGACTGCCTCCTCATCCCACGTGTGGTCACTCCCGGCGTCCCTTCCCTCGCGCGAGGTATTCCCAGACCGTGCGTTCGGTTCTCTTACTCATCCTCCTATACCCAATCATCCGGATGCGGATGTGCGATACTGTCTGCTAGCAGTGTGGTCATAGGCTGATTTTACGAGGCAGTTTGGACACCACCATCGGCGCTCGGACAGCTAGCGGGGAAAGACTCGGACCCAAGCCGGATGGGCGTGTTCGTCTGTCTCTTAGAAGGTACATTTGTTTACCATCTACCTCTTTCCACCTCCTCACTTCAAGCAATTCCACTCCTTAGCTGGGATTATATCACCAAACGTCAAAAAGTGTACAGAACAAGCTGATGCCTCCCTGCACGACTCCTCTTCGCTCCGCTATTTCCCAGATCGGCCGCACCTCCACCCCACCATATCCTCCCTGCACAAACACCGCCTCGTCGCGCACTCCATCCCTCTCCCCCCAGACCCTTCCTCTGACTGGCCTATTCCACAAACCTGTGATGATGGTGAGGACATAGTGATGAGCAGTGTGGGGGTGTTGGCGGCGCAGCCGGGGTATGTGGCGTCGCCTCGAGCTGTAGGGCAGGCAGCGGAAGAGGGGGCAGAGAAGGAGGTGAAGGAGGAGTGGTTTTTGTGGAGGTTTTCTGATGAGGAGGCGGCAAGGAGGAAGGCGTTCTTGCCGCTGGCTTGAAATGCCGGGAGGATGGTGTCGGTCGTAGTGGGGCTGGCGATAAGATCACTGAGAGAAAAGAGTAGAGGGGCGGGAGTGGGATGGTGTCCATCCAACTGATGGGGATTTATATGCTGGCGGGGCGTGGATGGCATCCTATAGGGGTTAGAGCTGTGTATGATCCTGACACTATCTTGTACCACCTCAAACTTATATCATCATGTAGAACAAATCAAACGAGCGAATTTCATACGAATGCTGTCTACAATCACCTCCTCAATCCATCATTCACCATCTTCACCCTCCACCTCTGCCTAATCATGCACATCTCCGCCCCATACTTAAGCCTTAATCCCCTCCTTCTCGTCGTGCACCCTTGCCTCCTCCAGCTTCTGCCTAAACAGATTCTCAGCATTGGTCCACACGGGCGCAGTGGCGCGCTCGGGGAGCTGCAGAAGCGAGGGGAGAAGGTCCTTGGAGAACTGCTCGGAGGCCTCGCGGGGCAGCTAGTGGATGGATGTCAAAAAAAAAACTCCGCACATACACAACCAGGGGTGGAAGCTCACAAGGGTAGGGAGGTGGTCGATGGAGATCACGGTGCATCGCTTGCCAACGCCCTTGGTGTCGACCTCGACGGTAGGCTCGGGGAAGGTAGTGTTGATGTTGTAGATGGGGATGGGGTTGTGAGGGTTGGTGGTGCTGGGATGGGGTATCAGCAGAGCCTTAGGTGAGAGAGGAGGGGCTTAGGCGGGCTTACTCGCAAGACACGTCAACGACAACACTCAGTCGGCGGGCATCGCCAGCGGAGGCAATGAACTCAGAGGTTATGAACTTCGGGATGGGCTGGGAGAGGTAGATGCAGTTGACGAAGATGTCGACTAGAGGGGTAATGAGGTCAAATATGCTCCTTGGCCACGACAGGATATAGCTCAGATAGCTCACCATCAAGGATCTCCTGGAAGGGTCCTCCCTTGGCAGTCTCGGCCATGTCCCACTTGATGATGTTCTCCCTGTTGCATCACCTCGTTAGCCACCACTCTTCCCTTCCCCACACAGACACAACGACTCACTCAGCGACCCCAACCTTCCTGAACAGGTCCACAGCGCCGGACCCACACCTCCCGAGGGCACCAATGATGAGAACCTTGATGCCCTTCACGCCCTTCTCGGTCGACTCGAGCACCTTGGCAACCTCAGCGACCATGGCCCCTTCGTTAGGGTACGGCGTAAGCCCCTTGAGGGTGCCCTTTCCGCCATCCTGCTCCTGTGCAGCGTACGCGAGCGCACCGGCTGCAGCACCGGCAAACCCGGCGTGGAAGCCGAAAGCGGCGACACGGCGCCGGGTCTTGGGGTCTTCGAGGAACTCGAGGTCGTAGAGGGTGCCCTTGCCCTGGGAGAAGCGGCGGAGGACGTCAGCCCAGCCAGCCTGCTGCTTGTAGCAGTGGGCAAACTGGATGTGGGTATGGGGGAGGGGGTCGCTATGCGAGACCGAGGGCGAGAAGGCGCGTCAGCGGGGGGAACTGGAGATCGGGCCGCGGTACACGGCTCTACCGCGATAAGGGTGTCAAAGGAGGGTGAACGGAAAAGGGATTGTGAGGGGAAATAGAGATAGCGCATGCATGGGGCAGATAGAAGACATAGCGGAGCATGGAACTTACGTGGACTCGGGGAGCTCCTTGAGGCCGATGATGGGCACCTCGACGGGGGCGCTGGGCCAGGTGTTGTGAGCAACGAGCTTGCACCCGACGCTATGTTCGCCGAGCAAACGTTCAATCAGCTTTCACCCATTATCAGAATCGCAGAGGACGAGCTCACGCCTCAAACTCCTCGTCCTCAAATATCCTCTGGGGGTCACGCTCGACAAAGACTTCAAAGTTGTTGTCGAGGAGGGTCTTCGCCGTGGTGGGGGTGAGTGCACATCGGTGCTCGAAGGGCTTCTTCTCACACCTGAGCCAGATGGGCTGGCGGGGCTTGGTAGCCGCGGAGGTACCTGCGGTCTCTGGTGCTTGGGTGGACATTGTTATTATTGTTGTTGTTGTTGAGGGTGGGTTGCAGTTGTTTCTCAGAGTATACACATTTTTCAAAAAGATCGAAGGCAGCGCCGAAGCTTGCCGACTCGACTCCACTGGCGGAGTTTACTCAGAGTTATTTACGCATACTTACTTTAACTATGGCATTACTTTGTAATCCCCAGTAACTACTCTGCGACCGACTTTCCAAAAGGCGGGCCGTTTCTTCGACTCGTCTATCATCGTCATTCCAATCAACTTTTTAAACCGCAATATAGCAGCCATGGCCGAGCCAGTCCCCGCTACCACTCAGACGCCCGCCCCTACCGCCACCGTCCCGGCTCAGGCACCTGCCGCTGCCGCCGAAGGTGCCGAGGGGGCACCCGCTGGCCCCTCCAAGTCTGAGCTCAAGAAGAGGGCCAAGGAGGCCGAGAAGGCAAAGAAGGCCGCCGAGCGCGCTGCCCGAGAGGAGGAGGAGAAGAAGAAGAGAGAGGCAAAGGAGTCAGAGGACCACGCCAAGCAGAACTATGGCAAGCTTCCTCTCCACCAGAGCCAGTCTCGCGAGGGTAAGTCTTTGATATGGGGACGCTGTCAAGGCATCGGATGGTGAAAGTAGCGGAGGGTGGTTGCTGATGAGAGGACGCTGCAGGCCGCACCTACGTCAAGTTCCCCGAGATTAGCAAGGAGTCTGTCGGCAAGAATGTGATCTTCCGCGCCAGGCTGCACAACATGCGACCCCAAGGTCAGTAGTAACCCACCTTGTTTCTGGGGCCACAAGCAACCACTGACCTTCACCTCAGGTGCCAAGATCGTCTTCTTGACCTTCCGTCAGCAGACCCAGACCCTCCAAGGTGTCCTTGTGGTCTCAAAGGAGGATGATGAGCACCAAATCTCCAAGCAGATGCTCAAGTACGCTCAGCTCATCCCTGTAAGTTTAACCACATCTCCCCGTAATCTGGTTACAGCTGACCACTTGTAGTCCGAGTCCATTGTCAGCGTCGAGGGTGTCATCAAGGAGGCCGAGGTCAAGAGCTGCACCATCCAGAGCTATGAGATCGCCGTTCACAAGGTGCGCTGCGTGGCTTAGCCTTTGCGTTGACATGAGCTCATCTCTTTGACAGATCTTCACCGCTGTCGAGGTGCCCGACCTGCCCTTCTCTATTGACGACGCATCTCGTCCCGAGTCTGACTTCGCGAGGGTGGGCCATCTCCGACATATTCGCAAGGTTAATGGCTGACTATGTGTATCTACAGATGGAGACCGAGGACGTCCAGTTCTCCCGAGTCGCTCTCCCCACCCGACTGGACAACCGTGTCATGGACCTGAGGGTGAGCTGCTGACGCTTTCACGCACTATACACATTTCCAGTCCACTGACTCGACCCTTCTGTAGACCCCCACCAACCAGGCCATCTTCCGCATCCAGTCTGCCGTCGGTAGCCTTTTTCGCCAGTACCTCGACTCGCAGAACTTTATCGAGATCCACTCCCCCAAGCTCCAGGGCGCGGCCACCGAGAGCGGCTCGAGCGTTTTCAAGGTGTCGTACTTCAACGGCACTGCGTTCCTCGCCCAGAGCCCGCAGCTCGCTAAGCAGATGGCGATTGCCGGTGACTTTGAGAGGGTGTACGAGATCGGACCCGGTGTGTGAAAGGCTCGTCTTGTGATGACACGACTCAGAGTGCTGACACTCCCCTGCAGTCTTCCGAGCGGAGGACTCCAACACCCACCGACACTTGACGGAGTTCATGGGTCTCGATCTCGAGATGGCCATTGAGGAGCACTACCACGAGGTCCTCGACACCCTTGACAACATGCTGCTTACCATCTTCCGCGGGCTCAAGGAGAAGTTCTCCCACGAGATCGCTGTGATCGGCAAGCAGTTCCCGTGCGACGAATTCTTGTTCCTCGAGAAGACGCTCAGGTTGCCCTTCAAGGAGGGGATGCAGATGCTCAGGGAGGCTGGCGCCACCGACTCGGAGGGCAAGCCCATTGGCGACATGGATGACATGAGGTACGTTCTTGTGTACGTCCTCGACGCGACCCAACTGACCCCTCCGTACAGCACCGAGAACGAGAAGTTCCTCGGACGTCTCGTCCGTGAGAAGTACAAGACCGACTACTTCATCCTCGACAAATTCCCCCTGGCCATCCGCCCCTTCTACACCATGCCCGACCCGTCCGACCCCACCCTCTCCAACTCGTACGACTTCTTCATGCGCGGCGAGGAGATCCTCTCGGGCGCGCAGCGTATCCACGACCCTGCGTTCCTCGCGGAGAGGATGCGCGCGGTTGGCATCGACCCGGCGACGATGAGCGGGTATCTCGATGCCTTCAAGCTCGGGGCGCCACCCCATGGCGGTGGCGGGATTGGGCTGGAGAGGGTGGTGATGCTGTTCTTGAAGCTGGGCAACATCAGGAGAGCGAGCTTGTTCCCCAGGGACCCCAAGAGGCTGACTCCTTAGGTGTGGGGAGGATTTGAGATGGATGTCGATAGAGTATGTAGTGGGCCATGCAGTGATTGGCCGTCTGTGCGTAATGATTCTCTTATGATGGCTCTTGCCCGAGAGACATCATCGCTGGCAATCAGGGCGTCGCTATCGCCTGGGACAAGGTACGCAAGCTTATCCAGCTTCGGCACCTGGGGCCCGGTATAAACACTGTCCATATTCGAGTGAGGTCGCAACCTGCCGGGGAGGCAACCTTTCATTTCCCGGTACTGTCCATATTCGGGTGAGGTCGCAACCTGCCGGGGGGGCAACCTTTCATTTTTATGCCTGAGGGACGACCTTTCATTTTTAGTCATCTGCTTGCCGCAGGTGATTGTCTGACGCAAGCGACTGTTCAAGAGTAGTTGACCACGAACGCATACGTTAAACGACAGAGTCAGAGCCAGCACCATCAGAGTCAGCACCATGGCGAGCAAATCTACAAGCCCCTTCTCTCTCACCACCGGAAATCCGACGCAGCCGTCCGAATCACACGAAGACGAACGAACCTATACATCTAATGATGGCGAAGTCCCGGATGCCATGTGGGCATCCCGGAACCCCAAACACCGGTCCCCCTCAAGGACCAGTCCGAGCGCTAGGATAACGAACACGACACCGTGTAGAGCGCCTGGCACGGATCGGGAACCAACAATGCGGGGAGGGGGGTCCACTGGGCACCGGAGGACCAAATCTGGCAAACACACGACCCAATCTGGCAAACACACGACCCAATCTGGCAAACACACGACCAAACACAAGACGACCAAATCTGACAAGTCTGGGGGGGCACCAGGTGGCAATACTTTGTCGTGGTTTGGAAGGTGGTTGGCGAGATCGGCAGGGATCAAAACGGGTTCGACGGCGACGAAAAGCGGAAGGGCGGGAAAGAAAAAGTAAAACCCACTTGGACAACGCCACAACAAGGGATTCGGAGTGATATCTGGTGGAAGTGAGAGAAGCTGGCGCATGTGTTAGCTAGCAGATTTTCCAGGTCGAGTAGATGTAAATGCGATACTCTGCAGGGGTTGGATAGGTTCGCGATGTAAGCAGTCTGCATGGGCAATAAAGATGCTGATAATGAACATCTATCTACCAAACCAACGCCGTCACTCTCCCCTTCTACAACCCCTCACGTGCACCGCCCCTCTACTTGGCCAGCTCAGCCAACCTCACCCGCACGGCATTTGCGTGCGCCTCCAATCCCTCGCGCTCTGCCAGCCGCACGACCGTGGGTCCAAGGACCCGCAGCCCATCGCCCGTCACGAACTGGCTTGTGATGTGCTTCTGGAACGAGAGTGTGTTGACGCCCGAGAACTGACGGGCAAAGCCGTTTGTAGGGAGGGTGTGGTTCGTGCCCGAGGCGTAGTCACCACAACTACACAGTCTCGTCAGCACATGAGCGATGAAAAAAGGGGATGGCACGCACGATTCAGGTGAGAATGCCCCAACAAACACACTCCCCGCGTTCTCCACGCTTTCCACAGCCTCCTGCGCCTTCTCCAAGTGCAATATCAAATGCTCTGGCGCGTACTCGTTGCTAAACTCCACTGCCTCCTTCACGTCCTCCACAAGCACGATCACACTCTTCTTGATAGCCTCGCGGGCGATGGCGACACGCGGCAGGGCCTTGGCCTGGATATCGATTTGCTTCTCAATGGCGGAGAGGTGGGCGGGAGTGAGAGAGATGCCAACGAGGACGACCTGGGAGTCGACGCCGTGCTCGGCCTGGGAGAGGAGGTCAGATGCGACGAAGATGGGGTTGGCGGTGTGGTCCGCAATCACCTGTAGTGGGGTCAGTAGAGCTCAGCGCGAGAAGAAGAGACAACTCACAAGAACCTCGGAAGGCCCAGCGGGCATGTCGATAGCGACCAACGCGTCCGTGTCGTTCTGCACCAGCATCTTGGCCGCAGTAACCCACTGGTTCCCCGGCCCAAAGATCTTATCCACCTTGGGCACCTCATCCGTTCCGTACGCCATCGCTCCGACCGCCTGCGCACCCCCTGCCTTGAGCACACACGTGACACCCACCAGCCTGGCCACGTACAGCACCTCGGGGGAGATGCTCCCGTCCGAGCGAGGCGGGGTGGCGAGCACGATGGTCTTGCAGCCCGCAACCTGGGCGGGCACGCCGAGCATGATGGCGGTGGAGGGGAGGATGGCGGTGCCGCCCGGCACGTAGATACCGACGCGCGCGATGGGGCGAACGAAGCGCGAGCACGTGACGCCCGGCATGGTTTCTACCACGAGCGGCTCCTTCTCCTGCTGCGCGATGTGGAAGGTCTTAACGTTGGCGTACGCGACGTCGATAGCCTCACGCACGTCCGCGGGAAGTACATCCTCACCGGGGATGGCGAAGGGCGGAAGGAGGACATTAGACTCGAGCTCGGCGCGGTCAAACTGCGCGGTCATAGCGCGGAGCCCGGCATCGCCCTCCTTGCGAACACGCTCGACGATGGGCTTGACCTTGTCGATCATGGCGAGCGAGTTGAGCACGGGGCGGAGGAGGAGCTTCTTCTTGTCGATTGGGGAAACTTGGGCGAGAGTAACGTTGCGCATTTTGATAGGCGATTCGTCGGCCGCAGGGAGGGCAGCGGGGACGGGAGTTGTCGACTTCTCCTTGACCACTGCTGCGCTGCCCGTCTCCTTGCTCTCTGTTTTGGCCTCCCACTTAGGCTTTGCATCACCCTTCCTCCTTGTCACCTTCATGGCCTTCTTGTCGAGCGCCGCCTCGACGTCCTTCCACGCCACGCCCTTGCTCACGCACCGGGTCAGCGCAAAGTAGACGAGGTCTGCCGCCTCGAACGCCACGTCTCCCTTCTCCTCCGCATCGCACAGCTCCTCCGCCTCCTCCATGATCTTACTCCTCAGCAGCTTCTCGTCCGTGAACAGCCGCTTGGTGTAGCTCCCCTCGGGCGCACTCTCGAATCGCGACTTGAGCGTGTCCTCGAGCTTGGCGACGCCGGACCACCCGCCAAAGCACGTGGCCTGAGGGAGGTGACAGAAGCCCGAGCCGTGCTGCACGACGTCAAAAACGAGCGCGTCCGAGTCGCAGTCCGCGCGGATCGAAACGAGCTGCTGGACGGCGCCGCTGGTCTCGCCCTTGCGCCAGAGCCCGTGCTTGCGCGACTGGTAAACGCCCTTGCGGGTGAGGATGGCCTCGGCGACGGACTCCTTGGACGAGTAGACGAGGCCGAGGGGCTTGGAGGAGTGATTGGTGGACGCTACGATGGTAGGGAAAAGACCGTCCGGGCGGTCCGAGATGATGGGCGCGAGAAAGGCCTCGGGGATGGAGAGGTGGGTGGTGGTAGTGGTGGGGGCGTTGGCGAGGATGGCGGTGGGGAGGACGTAGGTGGAGGGGCGGGAGCCGCGGATGAGCTGTGCGAGCTCGAGCGGCTTGGGGGAGGGGAGCTGGAGGAAAATGTCGAGGCCAGAAAGACCGAGGGATTTGGCGGTGTGGGAGACGGTAGAGACGATGAGGATGCCGGAAACCTGCTTTGCGAGGTGCTTGGTAGCGACAAGCTCCTCCTCGTTGACCTTCAACACCAGTCGCTCTGCAGGAACACCGTCCAGCTTTTCGACCTGCGATGCGGACACTACGATCTTGGCGGCGCCGGCGTCCAGCAGCGAGACGAGATCGTCGGAGGCGTCCTCTGCCTGGACATAGTACTGGGTGCCGGCTGGGAGGGTCGGGAGGACGGCCTGGAGGAGGGTGGCTGGGATAAGGAGGGGGCCGAGGAGGGCGAGGGAGGGGATGAGGGATGCTGCTGTGGGGTCTAAAAGAGGGAGGAATGCGGGTGTGCTCATTGTGGAGTGTTTGAATTCCTTTTTTGACGGTGCAACAGTGAAGAGAGGCCAGACCGAATGGAAAAACTCGGATCTCCCAGATAGCAGACGTCCATGACAGTGAAAACGAGTCAGGCAAGTAATTACGTGTAGTCACTATGGGCCAAGGAGTAATTAACGATAGCGACTTCACTCACGCTTCCCTCACTTGAACTGTGATTTGAGTGTCCAACGCTAGACTCTGCATCCTATACAGCAAGCATGGCAGAGCACGAAACAGTCACGCTCGGGAGGGCGAAGAGGAGTACAGCGGGAAACCGGTGAGTGCTGCACACCCCAAACTGATACCCCCCGCTGACACCCAGCAGCATGCAAGCGCTCCTCGAGCAGGCCCATCAGGAGGACGACGATGAGCTCTTTGCAGAGGTTGAGGATGACGAGGACTTTGTTGCGCCGCGTAAGTACAAGCCGTATGTTATAGGTGACACACTGACTTATACACTGTAGAGGAGGCAAGAGACGTCTTTCTTGACGAATTCGCCGACACGGAAGACGAGGCCACCTCGGACGAGGCCGAGGACCAGGCGATCCAGCGGGATGAGCGGCGCAAAGCAAAGGGCAAGAACAAAGCCTATAACCCTCTCGCCCCCTCCGCATCCTCCTCCAAGACCAAGCTCCCGCACAAGGAAGCTCGCTTCGCTGAGCCCTCCGCCGCCGTCACCGCCAAGGCCGTCGCGGACATCGCTCTCCTCGACCCCTCCATCGATGCTTCCGCTATGGCGCCGTCTTCGCTTGTACTGTACGTGCGGAAGCTCAAGCGCGAAGCCAAGGTCGTGCAGTTCCGCTCGGAGGCGCGGCGCTCGAACTTGCGTGCGTCGACGCTCAAGACGGAAGAAGAGGTGCGCGAGCGCGAGAAGCAGGAGAAGCTCAACCCGTCGCGCAAGGGCCGGCGCGCGCAGCACGAGACGGGCGAGGTGCGCGGGCTCAGGCCGATGACACAGGACGAGCTCATTGCGGCCGCGCTCGAGCAAGAGGAGATGAACAAGGCGAGCTTGTATGACTGGGAGAAGAGAGAGGAGGAGAAGCGCGAACTGAGGAGAGTAGGGAGGAAGAGGGTCAAGGGGCCCAGGTGGACGTTCGTGTCGAGGACGGCGCATACCTTCGTGGAGGTGATCGATGAGGGGGAGGGGAAGACTTCAACGAGGGTCGTGGAGAAAGCGCAAGCGCTGGTCAGGGAGGCCTCGCCGAGCCCCGCTCCGGACGCCGCAGCATTGGATGGCGCAGAGGGAGCTGCGGTCAAGGTCGATAAGGAGTCAGCAGCGTTGGAGAAGAGAGACAGTGGGGAAACAGAAGCAGGGCCTTCCAATCTCCCCGCCCAGGTCGGTGTGGCTGCACCGGCTGCGTCGACTACTATGCCGGACGCCCCTTCTGCACCCGCCGCTGCCTCCGCTACCGCTATTCCTCTCCCCGCCTCTGCCACCTCCACCGCACCCCCCGCACCCCGCCCTGAGAGTCATGCTCCCCACACCGCCGCTACTTCCATCGCCCCCCAAGCTGGTCCTGCTACCGCCACTGCTCCCACACCAGACGATGCTGTCACCAAGTACACCCGAAACTACATCATCCTCTCCAATATTCCCGGAGGCCTTCCAGCCGAGCTGCAGCTCGTGCTCGGTGATCACGTGGCATGGGATGAGATCAAGCAGATCCCATCACGAAATCGACCTATCAGTATGTGTTCCCTGGTGCTGTCCCCACTCTCTCCCCCCAACGCCGGTGAAAGCTGACCGTCTTCCATTGCTCAGACCGCCGCCCCCCCACCTGTCCATTCACCGGCCTCACCGCAAAGTACCGCCATCCCACCACCATGATCCCCTACGCGACCGTCTCCGCGTACAAGGAGATCGAGGCCCTCCTGCAGGAGCGCTATGTATGGGACCCAGACGGCGGGTGCTGGCTCGGGGGGGAGATGGACGTCGCTGCGGAGGGGGTGCAAGAGGTGCCGGGGTGGGAGGAGGCAGTGCATCTGGGGTGGATTGCGGGAGTGAAACTGGGGAAAGAGGTGGAGGAGGAAGTGGAGGAAGAAGAACAGCTGCAGGATGGGCTTGAGGTGATGGAGGAGGCCGACGAGCCGGCAAAGGAAGAGAGTCCGGTGAAGCCGTCCCACAAGAAAAAGAGAGGGACGGCTGATCAGGGAAAGTCTACCAAAGTGCAGGGGGAGACTGGAAAAGCTGCGGGAGCGGGCGTGGACGGGGTGGAGGGGCCGCCGTTGAAGAGGGCAAAGAATAAGGAGAAGGGGAAGAGGCGGTAGTAGACTGCCAGAGGAGTAGAGTATATTGACATGTTGTATGCACCATCTGTGCCGTACTATCCACAACTCGTTCAAAGATGCCGGCCGTCGCTGGTGGGGTGGGTGGTGAACCAATGGCTGAGAGACTGAAGCCCCGGAGGGCGAGACATCGTGCCAGAACACCGTTTCGTCTGCTCGAAGCCGTGGGTGGTTCACTGCTGAGGGGACCTGCGGGAGGCAGGGTCTTTCGCTGCATAGGCTGCTGCTCTCGAGCGTCGACAGGCGGTAGGAGAGGTCCTTGTTATTGGGGTTGTCTACGCTGGTGGATGTTGCTTACGTAATAAACCCCGGCGTGCGAGATAGCCGGGTGTGCGGGCTTGTCCAGCGACGAATGTCAACGCCACGAGCGGATGTCGTCTCTGTCTTCTTCCAGACATCAGCTCCAGCTCAGATCACACAGCCCCTGTCTCCCACCCGAAATGGCAAGGAAGGCTGCGGTCAAGTACCGTTCTCTAAGATCCAACCTCGTCCATCTCCCACTCTCCCTCTACGCTCAGCTCGCACAGCAGCAAGTCGTACGTTGCGTTGTCACCTCCATCCTCATCGCACCGCGCTCAACTGACCCCTGTGGGTCTCTCAACAGAGACCTCAATCAATCATCCTCCACCTGTCACCATTATCGTCGCACTCATCATCGTCACGACCGCCGAAGGCAGCTTATTTGGGATGGTCGGGCTTGAACGCGGCTAGCACCCTCGCTCAAGCAGGGGAGGGCGTGGAAAATGTGGAGGTGGACCCGGAGGTGGCCGTGTCGTTGGGTTGGAGCGAGGGAACACTTGTATGTATGACGACTTGCGGCTGCGCAGCGCTGATATGTTGCCTAACGGTAGGTCGAGATAGCCGTGGTCCACAACCCGACGAAGGCGAGGACGGTGTCTGTCACACCCCTGACACCGGATGACTGGGAGATCCTCGTACGTCGCTGTGATAATCTGGGCCATCGCATATGATGCTGAATATATGGTGGCACACTTAGGAGCAACACGCGTCGTTCCTCGAGAACCACCTCTTATCCCAGCTGCGCGCTGCTCAGAAGGGCCAGGAGCTGGACGTCTGGGTCATGGGCCGGACAAAGATCCGGATACGTGTCGGTGAGTGCTGCACCATCTCACTGATCCCTATCCTGGCTCACCCTCCCTTAGACGACACGGACCCATCAAGCAATACCAACGCCGCGGTACTCGTCACCCCCGACACCGAGATCTACGTTGCCCCGCGCCAGCGCTCATCAGCCAACGGCGGACCCACATTACCCACGCCTCCTGCATCTACCCCCCGACAAAAGCTCCCTAACGGCACGGCCATACCTAGCGGTGGTATCAATATGCGGATTATTCCGCCGAGCGTAGCAGCAAGCTGGGGCGTGCCTATACCGTCGCCGGCACAGCTGGCGACTGTGGATAATGGGCGCATGGTAGTTTGCTCTCCGCGGGGGTGGAGGAAGGCGAAGCGAAAATTCGGGATCGAGGAGGATGAGGAGGTTGTGTATGTGACCTTGAAGCTGGTTGAGGATGGGAAGAACCAGGCTGAGATACTGGATCTTGCAGAGGAGCAAGAGCAAGATAAGGTAAAGGAAGTGGAGGTTCTGCTTATTCCGTGGGAGAATATGCCGGAGGGGTGCGTGGCAGTGGCAGGAAAAGCGGAGGAGTGGCAATCTGGCTGGGGGCAAGTGAAACTTTTGCCTAGCTCGAAGAAGGGACGGTCGAAACCTGGCAAGGGGAGGTCTGTTCCGGATCTGTCATTGTGAGTGGTATATGTACCTGCTATCGATTCCGCGAGACCAAGCTGACAGCATAGTAGCACTGCCCCTTCCAAGACAATTGTCCTAGCCGGGCTCGACAATATCACCTCGGATGCCGTCGACTACTTGCGTAGAGCACCGTTCAGCGGAGCAAGCAGCCCCCTCTTGCTCATCGGGGCCAAGGGCTCGGGCAAGACAAGCCTTGTCAAGAAGATTGTAGGGGAGCTGGAGCGAGACAAGAGCGTGCTGGCTGGTGAGCCTATGCGTGGCTCGAATTCATCAGACGCTGACCTACGGAACGCAGAGACGATATACGAGGATGTCGGGAAGATCGACCCGGAGACGAGGCTGGCGACGATCAAGAAGACTATGACGGGGTGGCTTGAGAATGCCTCACAGAAGCGCCCGTGCTGCCTGATCCTAGATGGGCTGGATGGACTGGTGTCTCCTGAAACCGAAGTAAGATAACGACCTGCAAATGATACAGGAAAGTCATATCTGACCCGCCTCACCAGATCGCCACGTCCTCCAACCCGACAGTCCTCGCCGACCATTTCGCCCGCCTCTTCTCCTGGCAAAACCTCCCCCCGGGTGTCCTGGTCATCGCTACCGCCACCGATTCGTCCGCTCTCCACCCTGTGCTCAGCTCAAAGCACATATTCGGCGAGACCCTCAAGATCCCACCCCTCACCAAGGAGACGCGGCAAGATATCCTCCGTGCGCTCGTACATGGGCGGCCATCGGAAGGTGGCGCGGAGCTTGACTACGTGCTTTTGGGGAGCACCACGGAGGGGTATTCTGCGTCAGACTTGATGGATTTGGTGGACGGGGCCACGCAGCAAGCGGTGATACGGTGCTCGAAGAGCAGGGAGCCGCATGTGCACCTCACGTTGCAGGATTTCACGCTTGCGCAGGAGCAATTTACGCCTCTGAGCTTGAGGGGGGTGAGCTTGCAGACGTCAGATGTCAAGTGGCGGGATATCGGAGGTGAGTCGTCCGCTTTCACCACTGTTAATCGCGCAAAGCTGACGGATCGCAGGGCTGGAGGAGCCTCGTCGGCTGCTCCGAGAGACGCTGGAATGGCCGACGCGATACGCTCCGATCTTTGCCAACTGCCCTCTCCGTCTACGTTCCGGGTGCGTCCCTTCTGTTAGTCATCCTCCTCGCTCCTCGCTGACCCCAAACAGGCTATTGCTGTACGGCTACCCCGGCTGCGGAAAGACGCTCCTTGCATCGGCCGTAGCCAAAGAGTGCGGCCTCAACTTTATCTCTGTCAAGGGCCCCGAGATCCTCAACAAGTACATTGGTGCGAGCGAAAAGTCTGTGCGAGACTTGTTTGAGCGCGCGAGCGGGGCCAAGCCGTGTGTGCTGTTTTTTGACGAGTTTGACTCGATTGCTCCAAAAAGGTAAGCTCTGTTTGTCAGTCCAAGATGACGGTGCTGACTCGGGGAATGTAGAGGACACGACAGCACCGGCGTGACCGATCGGGTGGTGAACCAGATGCTGACCGAGATGGACGGCGCCCAAGGACTGTCGGGTGTGTACGTCCTCGCCGCCACGAGCCGACCCGATCTCATAGACCCCGCGCTTCTCCGCCCCGGCCGACTCGACAAGTCGATTCTCTGCGACATGCCGAGCTTCTCCGACAGGCTGGACATTCTCCAAGCGCTCGTGCAGAAGGGCAAGCTGGAGATGGCGGGAGATGTGGATATGGCGGAGGTGGCCGGGGAGACGGAGGGATTCTCGGGGGCTGATCTTCAGGCGGTGGTGTATAACGCGCATTTGGAGGTGGTACATGCGTCGTTTGGGAAGGAGGGGAAGTTGAATGGGGATGCGGGGGGGGGCGAGGGGGAGAACGGCCGGAGGGAGATGAAGGGGTTCAGGCAGCTTGCGCCCGTGGGGCGGGGGGATGTGGAGACTTCAGCGGAGAACCGGGCCGACATGGATGCGAGAGTGAGCCTCGGTGTGGTGTCGTGCGCGGTAGCGGCTGACCAACAAGAGCAGATCCAGACGATTGTCTCCAACGCGCACGTCGTCACCGACGACGAAGGGCCCGCACCGGCGGCACAGCTGAACAAGGTGAGCCTGTCGGTGTTGCGATTTTCTGGACAATGCTGATCCATCTCCAGCCTGTGATATCCCAGCAGCACCTCATCAAGTCGCTCCGAGAGACCCGCCCGTCCGTCGCCTCGGCTGACAAGAGACGCCTCGAGTTGATGTGGGTGCGGCTCTTTTGCGGTGCCGTCCTATGCTGACGTTATGTGCGTAGCTACCGCTCCTTTGTCAACGATCGAGACGGCAAGATGGGGAACGGGGATATGGGGAGGGGCACAGGGACACGGGTGTCGCTTGCGTGAGATGTCTTTGCATGCATGCATACATACGGGTGGACGGGTTCCGTTGCTGTCGCCGCGCAGGTGCCACTGCCGCACTTGTCGGCCCGTTTCCTGCACATTTTCTGACCAGCATGCATGGCGCAAGAAGCCCATCCATGCATACACCTGCCAGCATGCACTCCCAACCCACTCTAGAGGCATGCATATGAGCTGAAGCGCTGGGTGGACGCCCTCTGCGCCCGAAACGCCATGTGCCACGCGGAATCGGCACTGAAATTTCCGGAAAACCCCGCAAGGGTCTATTTCGGCTGATCCTGCTGGCTCACGCCGCAACTCCACCAGCGCCGCTGAAGATTTATCATCTCGCACTTTTCACTGATCCCCCATCCCCGTCGTCTTTCACCCATACCCCAGTGAAGGAGACAACCTCTCGTCCCTCCCCTCATTCGTATTCTCCCCGCCTAGCGCACCAATCCACAAAAAAAATCAGTCAAAATGGTGAGCTGAATCGCTTTTGGCGGGAAAGAAACGTTTATCAGGCGGAGCGAGAAATAATGGCTGACCCTTGTACCCCCTACAGGTCAAGTGAGTGCCCCCCCCCGACTACCCCCAACCCCATGAAACATACTGGAGAAAATGGTGGTGGCCTGGAAGCGCTTGGAGAGCGGGGGGTGGCAATGGAGCTCTATTGGACCTTGCGGGACCCCTGCTAGTTTCAGCGCTTCAGATATCGCCACCCGCCCCCGCCCACCTTGCCACCTTGGAAACACCTGCTGACGAGCATTGCAGCTTCACCGTTGATGAGATCCGTCAGCTGATGGGTGAGTGGCGTTTCGCTCCATCTGGGCACAAGCGCCAGCTTGTTTGACGCTGAACTGCACTGACAATATCCATCTACCCCACAGACAAGCCCACCAACATCCGTAACATGTCGGTCATTGCCCACGTCGACCACGGCAAGTCTACCCTCACCGACTCGCTTGTGTCCAAGGCTGGTATCATTGCCTCCTCCAAGGCCGGTGAGATGCGATTCACCGACACTCGGTACGTTTTTTTTTCTTATCTATATCCGCGATCAGGCGGCGGAAACGGACACGGGCGCTGACGGACGGCGGGATTATAGTCAGGACGAGATTGACCGTGGTATCACCATCAAGTCCACCGCCATCTCCATGTACTTCCCCCTCGAGAAGGACGATGTTGCCGACATCAAGCAGAAGACTGAGGGTGAGTTTTCGCAGTGTCTTGGGTGCTCTGCGGTCGCTGATGATAAGTCGTGCAGGCAACGAGTTCTTGATCAACTTGATCGACTCCCCCGGTCACGTTGACTTCTCCTCTGAGGTCACTGCGGCCCTCCGTGTCACCGATGGGTGAGCCATCTCGCTTTGTTTCCACCGGCAACTCTTGCTGACCCCTGTGCAGTGCCCTTGTGGTCGTCGACTGTGTCGAGGGTGTGTGTGTGCAGACCGAGACTGTGCTCCGTCAGTCCTTGACTGAGCGAGTGAAGCCCGTCCTCATCATCAACAAGGTGGACCGTGCGCTCCTCGAGCTCCAGGTCAGCAAGGAGGACCTCTACCAGTCCTTCTGCCGTACCATCGAGTCGGTGAACGTCATCATCTCCACCTACACCGACCCGGTGCTCGGTGACACCCAGGTGTACCCCGAGCAGGGCACCGTCGCCTTCGGGTCTGGTCTCCACGGCTGGGCGTTCTCGCTCCGTAACTTCGCCAACCGATACGCGAAGAAGTTCGGTGTGGACAAGAACAAGCTCATGCCCAAGCTTTGGGGTGACAACTACTTCAACCCCAAGACGAAGAAGTGGACCACCAAGGGTGACGGTCTCGAGCGTGCGTTCAACATGTTCGTGCTCGACCCCATCTTCCGTCTTTTCGACGCGATCATGAACTTCAAGAAGGAGGAGATCCCCACCCTCCTCGAGAAGCTCGAGATCAAGTTGAGCGCGGACGAGAAGGACCTCGAGGGCAAGCAGCTGCTCAAGGTGGTGATGAAGAAGTTCCTCCCCGCCGGTGACTCTCTCCTCGAGATGATTGTCATCAACCTCCCCTCGCCCGTCACTGCGCAGCGCTACCGTGTCGAGACCCTTTACGAGGGTCCCATGGACGACGAGTCTGCCATCGCCATCCGCGACTGTGACGCCAAGGGTCCCCTCATGGTGTACGTCTCCAAGATGGTGCCGACCTCGGACAAGGGTCGATTCTACGCGTTCGGGCGTGTCTTCTCCGGTACCGTGTCTTCGGGCCCCAAGGTCCGTATCCAGGGCCCCAACTTTGTGCCCGGGAAGAAGGACGACTCGGTGATCAAGTCCATCCAGCGCACTGTGCTCATGATGGGCCGATCGACCGAGGCGATCGAGGACTGCCCCGCGGGCAACATTATTGGTCTGGTCGGCGTGGACCAGTTCCTGCTCAAGTCGGGTACCCTCACCACTTCCGAGACTGCGCACAACATGCGAGTCATGAAGTTCTCGGTGTCCCCCGTCGTGCAGGTCGCCGTCGAGTGCAAGAACGCCGCCGACCTCCCCAAGCTCGTCGAGGGTCTCAAGCGTCTCTCCAAGTCTGACCCCTGTGTCAAGACGATGATGGGCGAGAACGGTGAGATCATCATTGCCGGTGCGGGTGAGCTGCACTTGGAGATCTGCCTGAACGACCTCGAGAACGACCACGCCGGTGTGCCCCTGCGCAAGTCGGACCCCGTCGTCGGCTACAGGGAGACGGTCACCGCCGAGTCCTCCATGGTCGCTCTCTCCAAGTCCCAGAACAAGCACAACCGACTCTACGTCAAGGCGTACCCCCTCACTGAGGAGCTCACCCGCGACATCGAGGAGGGCAAGGTCGCCCCCCGTGACGACCCCAAGATCCGTGCTCGTTACCTCGCCGACACCTACGGCTGGGACGTCACCGAGGCCAGGAAGATCTGGTGTTTCGGCCCCGACACTACCGGCCCCAACATCTTCCTCGACGGGTCCAAGGCTGTGCAGTACATGAACGAGATCAAGGACTCGTGTGTCGCCGCCTTCCAGTGGGCGACCAAGGAGGGTGGTCTCGCCGAGGAGCCCATGCGTGGTATCCGATACAACATCTTGGACTGTACTGTGAGTCTTTCGAGTCATGCATGGGTGGGGGCTAGGCTTTGACTGACATTTATCTGTCTTAGCTCCACGCCGACGCCATCCACCGAGGTGGTGGTCAGATCATCCCCACCGCTCGACGAGTCTGCTACGCCGCTCAGCTCCTCGCCAAGCCCGCCCTCCAGGAGCCCATGTTCCTTGTTGAGATTGCTGTGCCCGAGTCTGCCCAGGGTGGTGTCTACGTGAGTCTTGTCGTCATCGCTGGTGGCCGTGTGGGCGGGCGGGCGCTGACTCGCTCCGGTAGTCTTGTTTGAACGTCCGACGCGGTCACGTGTTCTCGGCCGAGCAGAGGCCCGGTACCCCCATGTACACCATGAAGGGTGAGTTGGCTGTGTTGAGATGAAGCGCAGGACAAGGAGAAGAGTTGTCGCTGACTGTCCTCGCAGCGTACCTCCCCGTCTCCGAGTCGTTCGGCTTCAACGCCGACCTTCGTGCCGCTACCGGTGGTCAGGCCTTCCCCCAGGCTGTGAGTTTGTGCCGCTGCGTCTGTGTCGGGTGTGTACGCTGACGATGCATGCAGGTGTTCGACCACTGGGCTGAGATCAACGGCGACGTTACCGAGGTTGGGAGCAAGGTCAACGGTGAGTTGGACTGGACATTGACGAATGCACCGCTCGTCGGGCGCTTTGAGCTGACTGGCGTGGTTGTTCAGTGCTCGCTGTTGGCATCCGTACCCGCAAGGGCCTCAAGCCCGATGTGCCTCTCTACGACCACTACTACGACAAGCTGTAAAAGGTCTACTCAGGCTAGCCGTGATAGTGTAGAGGACGTGGGTGATGCAGTTTTATTTGATCGGACAAGCGTGTTGTGTGTCCGAACGTGGTGTGGCTGCGTGGTGCATGGTGTGTGTGAAGCTACACGGTGCATGGTGTGTTGTTGTGCAGTGCCCGCTGCGGTGCCCAGATGGAGCTATATCGAGAGTGCCGGATGTATGTATATATAGACAGTCTGGGGTGACCGGCCGTCCGGGGCCGGTGGCCGGGCCGGATCCATCTGGCGTGGCCGGTGGCCGGGCCGCGGTGGGCCATGCGCTGTGTTTCTGTGCGTCTCTGGGCCTGCGCGCCCGGGCCGGGACGTCTTCTCGCCGTGGCGGGCGGTATAAGAAGAATGCATAGAAGGCTCCGCTCGCCGTGCCCCTCTCTCTCGTCTCTCCACAGCCAAGAGCAGCCAAGACAACAACAATGACGACCGCAAACGCAACTCCAAAGCTCGACGGGCGCGTGGGCATCGTCGGCACAGGACACCGCGCGAGGGTCAGTCAGCCGTCCGCCCCCCACACACTGCCCGCTCACCCCCCCCTCCCCCCCCGTAGCTCTACACCCGCGCCGTCGCCGAGCGCCCCCACATGGACATTGTCGCCCTGTGCGACACCAACGAGGCCCGCATGGACTGGCACAACGGCATCCTCGCCGAGCTCAAGCGGCCGGCGGCCACCAAATACTCGGCCGTACGTGCCCTGCGGCCTCCCTACCATGCACCCTCCCACACGCGCTGATGTCGAGCGGGCCGCGCAGGACGACTTTGACAAGATGCTCGAGAAGGAGAAGCTCGATGTCTTGGTGGTCACCACCATCGACTACACGCACGATCTGTACATTGTGCCCGCCCTCAAGAAGGGTATCAAGGTGCTCACCGAGAAGCCCATGACCACGTGAGCCCCGCTCTCCTGCACGCAACACATTGAGACACACCCTGACGCGCGAGCGACGATTTCGCTCTTGTGGCATCTAGCAACGTCGAGAAATGCAAAGCCATCCTCAACACCGTAAAGGAGACGAACGGCTCCCTCCAGGTGCTCTTCAACTACAGGTACAACCCTGTCCACTGGAAGGTCGCCGAGGTGATTGCCCAGGGCAAGATCGGCCAAGTCAAGTCGGTGCACTTTGAGTGGCTCCTCGTGAGTGCTGTACAGGGTGTGAGCGCGCAGACGAGCGCGGTACTGACGACGGTGGCCGTAGGACACGGTGCACGGGGCGGACTACTTCAGGAGGTGGCACAGGTACAAGGACAAGTCGGGTGGGCTGATGATCCACAAGTCGTCGCACCACGTACGTCCCCCCCCCCCCCCCCCACTGCCCACGGCACGCCACACACAGCGTATTATTGACCCCGATCCGCAGTTCGACCTGGTCAACTTCTGGATCCAATCGTCCCCTGCCTCCGTCTTTGGCCTTGGATCTCTCGCTTTCTACGGTGCCAAGAACGGCAAAGCCTCTGGCTGGGCGCGCAATTATGACCGCGCTCTCGGGTCCAAGGAGGCCGAGACGGACCCGTTCGCGATCCACCTCGAGGACCAGGAGGGCCTCAAGGGGCTCTACGTTGATGCGGAGCACATCGGTGAGCGGAGCTCCACTGTTTATGTATATATATATATATATATATATATTCGATTCCGGTAGAGACCGCGAGCTGACATGTGTTTGGAACAGACGGGTACCACCGCGACATGAATGTGTTTGCGGACGATATCACGATCGAGGACGACATGTCGGTGCTTGTGCACTACGACTCTGGCGTCAACATGACCTACCACCTGACCGCTTACTCTGTAAGTGCTGCTCCTGCGTCAACCCCGCGTGCTGCTCCCTCCGTCAACCCGCTGACCCCCGCCACAGCCATGGGAAGGCTACCGTGTCATGTTCAACGGCACGCACGGCCGCCTCGAGCTCGACGTCGTCGAGAACGCATACCGCAAGCCTATCCCGAAAGGCGGCAACGCCGACGAGCACGTGCACGGCGACAAGGCCCTCCCGAACGAGGGCCGCGCAAAGATCACGCTCCAGCGCCTCTGGGAGGAGAAGCAGGACGTGCCGTACATCTGGGCGACCGGCGGGCACGGCGGCGGGGACGACGCGATGCTGGACCAGGTCCTCGGGCCGCGGGAGGGCGTCGAGGGGATAAAGTGCCCCGTGAATGGGCTGTCGGCGAACGAGAAGGATGGGGCGCTCGCCATGGCCGTCGGGCTTGCAGCGAATGAGAGTTTCAAGACCGGCAAGCTGGTGCAGATCAAGGATCTTTTGGGGGATGCGCTCTAGAATTATCAAATAAATGGGCCCCGGGCCGTTAGGCACTCGGGATGGTCGCTTCCGTAGGGCACACTGTAGGGCACTCGGGAATGAATAACTACAGTGAACCCGGACCGTGCTTCAGCGACGAACGTCTACATTGCAGATGAATGCCCAGACGATCTAGGATACGTATAAAGATTATGGTATTGTTGAGACACCGGGGTATATATAGAGAGACAAAGGCGGCAGTGAAAACTTGCACAGGTTTGGAAGTCTCTATCGATCAGCGCCACTCTTGTCTGGCCTTCTCGCCAGCCACCACGCCACACACTGCTTGCAAAACGTCAAGCCAAACACCCCCTTGACGCTTCATCCTCCCGCCACACGTTCCCGCCCCGACCATCCAGTCGCATGCACGGCCCGGAGCCCCACATCACTCTCCCTCCGCCCGCCCCGCCCATTACTCCTCCCCACTCGCCGTGCTCACCCTCCCTTTACTCCTGCTCCTCGTCACCCTCGCCCTGCCCGCCGCCGCCGCCGCCTGCGCCTGCCCCAGCTCCCCCTTCAGCAGACTCTTCCTCGTCGATCGCGGCGTAGCCGTCACACCCGGCTTGGCATCGCTGTCCGAGTCAAGGTCGCTCGCCGAGGCCTTGGCGGCGATGCGGCCCGAGCGGCGCGAGGGGGTCGCAGGGGGCGCAGGGGGCGCAGCGGCGGTGCGCGCGGGGGATGCCTTCTTGTGGCTCGCAGAGTAGATCTTGTCGGTGAACGGGCTGTGGGGGTTGCCCAGGACGGACACACGGGGTGGGTCAGCGAGCGAGCGAGCGAGCACGCCGAGCGGGCAGGGACACTCACCCCTCAAACTTGAGAGCGACCCAGTAGACGATCCAGACCCAGGCGGAGAGGACGAGCCCTGCGGGGCTCTGGAGCCAGAGCGCGGTCCCGAGGTGGGTCAGGAGGGACCCGACGTACATCGGGTCGGAGAGGACGTTGAACGGGAACGAGGTCACACGGTGGGACATGAGGATGCCAAAGTAGTCGCCGAGGTAGGTGCCTGTGGGCGTGGGCGTGGGCGCATACGGGCGGTCAGCGCGATACGTACTTTGCCATGGGGCAGTGAGCGGGGGTGGGGGGGGGGGGGGGAGACCTACCGGTGACGCCCAGGGCCCACATGGAGGAGAGGACAAAAGTCTGGCCATAGCCAAAGAGGATGACGGCGATGATCTTGAACGGGAGCTGGTCGAGTACCTCGAGCGCAGGCTGGTCCTGGACCGCCTTGAGGAAGCTGCAAGTGCGCCCCGCGGAAAGGACAAAAAAAAGAAAGAAAAAAAAGTGGAAAAGTGGTTCGTTCGACATCAGCGCTGACCCTTCGATGGATGCCGGCCGGGGGGACGTGTCTGTTCTGTCTGTCTGTCACGCGGAAAAAGACGTACAGGTGGTCCCTAAACGCCGAGATGGAGAAGATGGTCACGGCGAGAGCGTAACACCCGATAAGCGGCGACTTCACGACCTTGGTGATCGTCTTGTTGCGGTACTCTGAAGGGCCAGCGGGGCGTGTCAGCGGCAGTGCCCTCGCGCGAGAGATGGGACCCGCCCGCCCGCCCGCGTGGCATCGCATCGCATCCATCCATCCTCTGGCGAGCGCTCGGTGCGGGGCCGCAAGCCGCCCGCGTGTAACTCACCGTTCCTCGCGACAATGTTCCAGAAGATGGGGTTGAACGCCACCTGCGCGACGAATGCCCAGAGGCTCTTCTTTGACACGACGAGCTTTGCGAGGTCGGCGACGGTCGCGGGCGGGGCCGCGTAGTGGTAGTCGGGCCAGAGCAGATCCGCAAAGGGGACCGCGAAGGGGAGCTCGGACGGGAGCTCGAAGGGGAGGTGGTAGCCGTAGACCTTGGACATTGTGCCGGAGACGAGGGGTGGGATGGGATGCGTATAGGATGGGGGAGTGAGTGGAAGAAAGAGAGGGATGTGGTGGGGCACAGATTTCGGGATGGCTTGTTGACGTTCCAAGATTCAGCGCGCCGCTCAGGGGGAATTGCCCAAAACGGCAATTTATTTGGGGACACCGTCTGCCGGCGCCGAAGCCTACCCATGGGACATGGGATACATGGATACATGCGTACAGTGCGAATGAATGGTGTGCTATGCTGCTGCTCTACTGTCCCCCCCCCCCCTCCCTAGTCATCGCGCAGCCTCGTCGCCCGCTTCGTGTCCGTCCCCAGCAGCGCCGCCTGCCTCCACATCGTCGCGGTCTGCTCCTGTGCGACCTGCTTGCCCGACACCCAGTCAATCTTCTTCTTGTCCTCGGCCTTCAGCACGCGCGCCCTGAGCGCCGCCGCCCCCTCGTCCGCCGTCTTTGTCCTCCGCTTGATCCCCTTGCCCTTCGTGCGCAGGCCCGGCATCCGCTCGAGGCACTCCTCGAGCACCTTCTCGCTCCGCAGCTTGAGCTCCGAAGCCGCTGCCCTCTCGGGGAACGCGACTTCGAGCCGGAACGTCAGCCAGATGTAGAGGACGAGCGACTTGTGCAGGGACTCTATGTCCGGGAGCGCGTCGACGACCATGCCCGGGATGGGCGCGTCCTTGTGGCGGAGCACGCTGATGCTCTCTTCGACAGCGTCGAGCGCTTCGACCAAGCCCGAGTCGGCAAAGATGTCGTCGAGGGTGACACAGCCCTTGGCCGAGAACGCCTCGATGACGCTCGCAAAGATCCTGCGCGCATCCTCGTTGCGCGAGCTCACGGGTGCGTAGCTGAACAGGTCGACCTCGGCCATCGAGATGCTGTCGCGCGCGGGCTCAATGATGTCTGCGAGCTCGAGCTTCTGGTCGTGCGACGCGAGCACCGTGTTGGGCGGGAGCTGCGCGAGCGCAGCAAAGTGCTCGAGCAGCTCGCGGTAGGTCGTCGACTCGGGCAGGAGGGCCGACAGTTGGAGGAGGCCGCTGTATGGCGTCTCGAGGCGCGCGCGCTGGATGGACGGGAGCGCGCGCGTCATGAGCTCGCGCAAGATCGGGAGGTCGCCGGACCGGAAGGTCGTCGCCGAGCCCCCGGCGGCGGGTGTCTCGTCCGGGGTGGAGACGTCCGCCGAGTCGCTGGCCGAGTCGCTGGCGGTCCGGAAGCGCCCGGCACGGCCTGCGATCTGCTTGATCTGCATGAGAGAGAGCGGGACGCGTTCTCTGCCGTTCCACTTGTCGAGAGAGTCAAAGATGATTCGTTTTATTTTCCTGCGCCGATTGGGTGGGTGTCAGCCGGGGGGCGTCTCTGCGGTTATACATGCACGGGGGGGGGTCTCACAAGTTGAGGCCCATGCCGACGGCATCGCTCGCGATCATGACCTTGCACGCGCCGTCCTCGTCGTTGAAGTCCCTGGCCTGCTCTGCGCGCGTCTCTGGCGGCAGCGCGCCGTACACGACCGCGCACTTTTTCCCGGCCTTGCTCTCTACCTGCTTCTTAAGCGCAAAGATGCCCGAGCGCGAAAAGGTGACGATGCAGTCCCCGTCTTGGATCTTGGAAAAGTCTCCGTCCGGGGACTCGTCTGCGACCACGAGCGGGGTCAGACGGTCGTACCTGTGGACGGTGAGCGAGTCGCCGAGACTGGCGACGATTCGCTTGAGCAGCTCGTGGGTGGTCTCGTCCCCGCACAGGTGGATCTCTTTTGCCGCACAGCCAATGACGGCCTTTGTCCATGCGCCGCCGCGCTGCTCGTCGCCAATCATCTGGATCTCGTCCACGACCACGACGTCGAACGCGTCGCCCCCGCCGGCCGCGGTGGGCAGCATCTCGACCGTGCAGCTGAGCAGACCCGCGTCCGGGTCGACGACGCGCCTCTCCTCCCCCGTGAGGAGATTGCACGCCCTGCCCTCGCCGTCGAGCCCGCCGACGGTGCCGAGGTTCATGCGCTCCCAGACCTCGTGCGCAAGCAACCGCAGCGGCCCGGCGTACGCGCCGGTGCGTGCACCCGCGAGCGCCTTGAGCGCGTTGTACGTCTTGCCCGAGTTGGTTGGCCCGATGTGCAAGTGGAAGTGGCGGTGCATCGAGCGCGCGGCGAGGTGCTCGTTCGCGTACGGCAGGTGCGTCAGGTCCGTGATGTGCAGGACAGCCGCGAGGTGGCCGCGCACCGTCGGGGGCAGCGCGGGGCTGGCGGCGATGCTCGTGAGCAGGCGGCGGAGCGCCTGCGACTCGAGCGTCGCCATCAGGCGCGCATTGCCCATCGCGAGCAGCAGCTCGTCCGTGTCCCACCCGGCAGCGTCGAGTGCGGCGCGCGTCGCGCCGTCCTTCTTGGCCGTGCGGCAGGGGCCGAGCACGGTGTTGAGCCACTCGGCGCCGTGCGAGAGCACCATCTCGTCCTCGAGCCCGAGGACCCGCGTCCGCTCCAGATTCCGCTCAGACGACAGCCACACCGGCAGCCGCTCTACCATCGCGCGCACAAGCTTGGCGGCCCGCGGGCGCGGCTTGGGGTCAAAGGCCTCGATCGTGAGCGCCGGCGGCGACGCTCTCTGCTGGAAGAAGGGCCTCCCCTGCTTGCCCGACTTGCTCCCCTGGCGGTGGCGGTCCCGCGTGTCGTCGAAGCCGTCCAGCGAGAGGGGGCCACGGGCTGCGCCGTAAGCGTCGAAATGGCGGGAGGCGAAGGGGGCCCTGCCTCTGGTCGGGCCGCGGGGGGCGGGCGCGGAGGTGGACAGGAGGCGGGCGGGGAAGGGGAAGGGGACGGGCGGGGAAGGGGGTGCGGAGACGGGGAGGCGGCATCGGCGGCACTGGCGACGGAGCGCGGGGACCGACGGGCCTGCGACGATACGCTGGAGGGGCATGGCGACGGGTGGGTGCGTAAGCGGGGGTGAGCGGGGGAGAGTGTGTGGGGGTGTACGGTGTAGAGCAGAGAGGGAGAGAGATGCATGCGCGATGGAGATCCGAAATTATTAAGTGGGAGGAGGAATAATGTTTGGCAGGTCACGTGCACGGCTCCCGCCATCGCGAGTTTCAGTCCTTGTTCTTGCGCCATGTCGCCAACATAGGACGTTGCAGGCATCGGGGTGACAGTCGCGTCTCGGAGTTCTCGCGTGGTTCCTAGACCACGCTTGGGGCGTCGTCGTCTGTGTAGATGGTTGGTGTAGTTGGTTGACGACGTCGCAGGGTGCTGGGGCAGAGATAGATATATTAGCTAGCCGCCGTTCACAGTCAATTCCCCTCTCCCCATGCGACAATGAAAAACCACAGGAAGCACGCTCCAGGGCGTGACACCTGATGATGGAGAAGCTCATCGGTCATATGGAGGAGTTAAAGAGGGAGGTGGCGGAGGGTAGGAAGGAGCGGGCGAGGATAAGGGAGGAGGTGGCGGAGGTTAGGGGGTAAGAGGGAGCAGGTGAGGTGAGGGAGGAGGTGGCGGCGAAGGATCACCGATTGGCCGAGGTGGAGAAGGGATTGGCGAAGACGGCGCACGACCTGACAATCCGAAGGGCCAGGTTGGAGGTCCCGGAGTCGTGTCACCGACTCCTGGCAAGCGAGTCAACTCTTTCTCTATTTATCATGGCACTTTCTGACAGTTAATCACTTGTAGGAATTGGGGAGACGTTTATCTTGGGAGACAAGCAGAAGAAGGCCAGTCCGATTTTGAGTTTCGACCGACCTCGCGGCACTCCAAGGTGCGGTATTATACAGCATCATGTTCCCTCTCAGATGATGCACGTTAATCCATGTCGTTCTCGCAGCCAAGCCAAACGATCTTTCCAGGATCAAAGTCCACGAGATCCGCCTAGCAAGGCAGACTCTCGTCAGGCTCTTTTCAAACTTGGAGAACAAAGCCGACCTGAAACACTTCCACAACGAGTGTGCCCACTACCCCGCCTCCCGCGATGATCTTCGGAAATACCTGTCTAAACCGGGGTACTACAGGATCGACGAGGCATGTCCGTCGACCATTCCGACTGGTCCCGCCGTCGAGCGGATTGTCAGACTTTGGACAAGGCTCTTGGAGACGGATCAGGAGGGAGGAGGCCGGTGAATAAGCCGGGTAGCGGGTACGTGAGGGGAGATGTATGTCTATTGGTGGCATTCTTGCAGCGGAATGCTGCCTTAAAGGTGGCGCCCATATAACTTGATGACCTTCGCCCCGCCTCACGGTGTAGCATCCGGGGGCGGTGGGTTGGTCACCCTACCGCCTGGGTGGCCCCCGGCTACTGAGGGAGTCGTCTCCCTGGCGGCGGCGGTACCAGTGATGTGTTTGTTGTGGTTGGAAGGTAGGGGAGACAGGTGAAGTCTGAGTGTGTATTGCAGATAGTATGTATCGGTAAGAGTAAGTGTATGGGTATATGGGTAGTTAGGTAGATATATATAAAGATGGATGTATAGATCTCCGTTCACTGTATATACGACAATCCGTCTCCTCATGTCCACATGTCCGGTCTCCTGTCCCAATGTCCCAATGTCCTCCGCAAATGTCCTCCGCGTCCAATTCTCCTTATACTACCCCCCACTTAAACCTCCAACTCGACCCCAAGCACCACCTCGCGACACGACATCGTCAACTGCGCCTTCCTTCCTTCCTTCCTTCCTTCCTTCCTTCCTTCCTTCCTTCCTTCCTTCCTTCCTTCATCATCCCCTCACTCCCCGCCAGACAACAGCGGTCATGCAGACACGCTCGTCGACCCGGGTTCCTCTGCCTTTGAGGGGGGGCAACACGCCCACCCCTC
>JANBXI010000075.1:0-53630 GCA_024271845.1 Cryptococcus sp. VH57_BW
AAGCGAAGGGCGCTGAAGAAAGGATGGGAGAGGGACGAGAAGGAGGCGTTCTACAAGCTGGAGTGCAGCGTCATCTCGCGCACCAACATCAACCGCTTCTATGAGCGCATCTGCGAGTACCTGGCGCTCCTCGACAACACCTCCAGCTCCCTCCTTGAGTAGACCCATTGTGCCTTCAGTACACATTGGCCTGGTGTCTTGTCAACCACTTCCCACACCTTGTATGTCTCCATCTTCTTCAGTTCCTCCTCCATCGCCTGTTTCCATTTGATCCCCTTGCTCTCACTGATGATCCGGAGACCTGGGGTGTCTTTGCTACAGCATTCAATGCTATGGCAACCGACACACCCAACAGCTACCAAGAGGCCATCCAGTTGGGCGAGGGGGAGAAATGGAAACAGGCGATGGAGGAGGAACTGAAGAAGATGGAGACATACAAGGTGTGGGAAGTGGTTGACAAGACACCAGGCCAATGTGTACTGAAGGCACAATGGGTCTACTCAAGGAAGATTGATGGAGAAACTGGCAAACCAGCGGCCTACAAGGCCAGATGGCGAAAGGGGGCGGGCAGGCCGAACTGGATCCTCTCAATGACGGCGCTGTCAGCTAGGGAGCTGGAGGTGTTGTCGAGGAGCGCCTGGTACTCGCAGATGCGCTCATAGAAGCAGTTGATGTTGGTGCGCGAGATGACGCTGCACTCCAGCTTGTAGAACACCTCCTTCTCGTCCCTCTCCCATCCCTTCTTCAGCGCCCTTCGCTTCACGGCCGCAACCCACTCCGCCCACTTCGTCACCTGTTTGCCGGTAGTCAATGTCCAGCCCTCCAGCACCTTTCACACGCTTAGGTTGCCCACAGCGCAGCACCAGGTCTGCCACATGCAGGGGCTGTAGTTGCCGTCACACGCCAATTGCGCGTTGAAGAAAGCTTCGAGCCCGTGAATGTGGGTGTGGAGGGAGAGAGGGGCGATGTTTCCCGCCAGGGTGGGGTAGTCCTTCGGGGCGGGGAGTTGGTCGGTCTTGGCAGTAGGAGGTGGTTGGATGGCATAGGGAGTGGGGGTGGGAAGCGCCTTGATTGCGGCGAGTCGGCTTTCGAGTTCGGCGATCTCCAGCTGACGCTTCAACAGCGTGATCCTTGCATCCACCTCCGCGACAACGTCTCCCCCTTCGGGCTCCGGCATGTGCGGTGGGCGCTCTCTCGCCAACGCCTTCTGTCCCTCCGCCTCTGTTTCCTCTGTCTCCGCCCGGCTAGTCGCTTCGCTGTCTTCCTCCGCCTTGAGCCTGCTGCTCATTGTGCAGACCATGATCTCCTGTTGTTGCAGCGAGAGCTGCATGAACTGTGCCATGTCGGCCGAAGCTTTGTTGGGCTAGGGGCGAGGGAGGGGTCGGTGCGGCAGGGGTAGGGTCCCTGAAGCGAGGGCAGGGGCTGCTGAGGACAGGGACCTCACGGTCCGGGCCATAGGCGTCCGAGCCAGGGGGTGTGGTGTCGGCAGGAGGCATGGTGTAGGAACGGTGGGGGCAGTGGCAGTGGGGCAGTGACGGTGGGGACCCGCGGAGAGCGGTCGGTACAGTGGGTGTTTGTGATGACCCGCGAAGAGTGGTCGGTGCGGTAGGTGCAGTGGGTGTCGGTGTTTGACCCAAGGAAAAAAAGTGCAAGGGGCGGCTGTAATTCCCCTTCACTGGCGGTACGTCCGGTGGCGGCGGTCGAAGTGCAAGCTCAGAGTCACAAGCTGCATTCGCTCTTTGTCTAGATAGAGCCCTGGGCAAAGGGTCAGAACAACCAGCGATAGACAAGCCTCTCGTATGGACGAGATGGATAAGACAGTGGAGAACGGTTAAGATGCGTACCTGGGCAAAGGGTCAGAACAACTATGAAGGGTGCCCAGGATTAGCAAGAGAAGCTACAGTGAAGGTGTATATATATGCACAAGAAGACTCACCCAGCGATAGACAAGCCTCTCGTATGGACGAGATGGATAAGACAGTGGAGAACGGTGTTAAGATGAGGACTCAACAGCGTTCTCCACGTCGCAAGTCTAAGGCCAGGCGCGTCGGAGAAACTGCCACAAATGCTAACGCCGAAGATAATACCGAGACGCGACTATTGTAATGAACTACAATTTATACTTGTAATCCAACTGTGAATCCGTAACTCTAGTATATGCGAATGACGATAGCTCTCGAACCAAGATAGCTACGGAGACGGCACTGGTATGTACGGTGAGCTGGAAAGAGGGCCTACCTCTTACAGGAGCCTACTAGTGCACACACTGAATAGATGAGAAGGGTTTGCAGTTTCTTGAGTTTCATATACACACAATGCATGTTGTGTCAGAGGTGGCGCAGACAGAGTCGGGTGCAGCTTACTGATAAGGAAAGGATCAACATATCTATACACAGCATTCACTCCATATATGATGGTATGATGATAGCGCGCAGCCTCGGACTGGTGCTCACAGATCATTGTCAATCAGCTCAACATGTGGAATCAGTCTCCATGCAACAAGACAGAGATCCTAGACATAAATACTGTGTGTAGCTCTCTGTGGCAGCGGGACCCAGCCTTTTGGTTTAAAGACCTGACCATCCATATGATGCACACTGTACATTGGAAGTGACCTGATATTGCGCAAGAATTTATGGGCCCCTAGAAGGATGAGGAGTATCGGCTGCAAATGGGGGCCGGCAGCTGTTGTGATCTGATATGTTTGCCATGTCATAACACCTCAAGCTTAACAAGGATAATTGAACAACCCAGTAATGGTATGCACTTACATCACGGACATTGGGCAACACACCCACACAGCAGGATGATACTAGTACATGCAGACAACATGGATGTGTGGTTCAGTAAGTACGTTCACCATATCTGGATGACTGTGCAGGAATCGTTCATAACCTGTGGATACTGAGTTCACGCAACTGTGATTGTCTGGGAACTGCATCATGTGTAGGTGGAGAAGCTCAGGGACAGCTGGAGATGCTGAATACAGCTGACAATGACAGGCACAAGCATAAGCGAGAACAAGCGCACAGGGGGACACATAACAATGTCATTGACTTGACATTCAATGATCTACAGATTGCTTCCCTCTACCCTTCGGTCATTCTCCCCATGCTATCTGCTGCAGCATTTACTGAGCCTTGGCATCGACACCGGCAATGTAGGAGACAAGGTCACAGACACGGCGGGAGTAGCCGTACTCGTTGTCGTACTGTTGATTGAAAATGTCAGTATACGGTGTCTCCTGCTCTACACAGCATGCTAACATACCCAGGAGACAAGCTTGACAAAGTTGTTGTTCAAGGCGATACCGGCCTTGGCGTCGAAGACGGAGGACTCGGTGGAGCCAACAAAGTCAGTGGAGACAACCTGGTCCTCAGTGTAGCTACGAAAACGGATATCAGTCATGTGGATACACGGATTATTGACTCCAGCTCACTCACCCAAGAATACCCTTGAGCTCGGGGCTCTCGGAGGCCTTCTTGAGGACGGCCTTGATCTCATCGTAGGTAGCACCCTTCTCGATGCGGCAGACGAGGTCAACGACGGAGACGTCGGCGGTGGGGACTCGGAAAGCCATGCCAGTGAGCTTGCCGTTAAGGGAAGGAATGACCTTGCCGACGGCCTATACAGGAGAGGCGGGGACAATCAGCGACATAAAAAAACGGACACTCGCACAGAGGCTTACCTTGGCGGCACCAGTGGAGGAAGGGATGATGTTGGCGGCAGCGCCACGGCCACCACGCCAGTCCTCTACAGTGACATGTCAGTTGATGGTCACTGCATAGAACACTTGGTGATATACGCACTGTTGGAGGGACCGTCAACGGTCTTCTGGGTGGCGGTGGTAGCGTGGACAGTGGTCATCAAACCCTCAATGATGGTGAACTGTGGCACTGTCAGCGTCACGAGATACCCAAGGAGCTAGAGATGACGCACGTTGTCGTTGATGACCTTGGCGAGGGGCGCAAGGCAGTTGGTGGTGCAGGAGGCGTTGGAGATGACCTGGTACTCGGGCTTGTAGGCCTCGAGGTTGACACCGCAGACGAACCTGAATGGCATATATCAGTAAATGCCTGGCATTGCGAGATACACGCGACTCACATGGGGGCGTCGGCAGAAGGAGCCGAGATGATGACCTTCTTGGCACCACCCTTGAGGTGGGCGCTGGCCTTGTCGATGGTGGTGAAGACACCAGTGGACTCGACGACGTAGTCGGCACCGGCCTCACCCCACTTGATGTTGGTGGGGTCCCTCTCGCCAAAGACGGTGATGGGCTTGCCGTTGATGTAGAGGGTGCTGTCCTTGAGCTCGACGGTGCCCTTGAAGCGACCGTGGGTCTATAGAGGCGAGGCGAGGCGTGATTGGTAAGCCAAGTACGTCGGCATGATAATGGCTGAAACAGTAGGATGGAGGGCTGGGGGTAGACTTACAGAGTCGTACTTGAACATGTACACCTGGATATCGCACGTGGGTGTTAGCCGAGTGCACCTACCGGAGACGGGATGGACAAGGGGTGGGGAAACACAAAGGACACACCATGTACTCGAGGTCGATGAAGGGGCTGCGCGGCCATTTGTCAGCAGGTGTACAGCGACGGAGAGAGGGTGGCGGGGGAGACTCACTCGTTGACAGCGACGACGTCGATGTCACCGTGCTCGATGGCGTTCCTACACGCCAATACAAGGTGAGCTATTGAGCGGGATGTGATGATTGCCGTCTCGGCGATAAAGCTTACCTGAGCACGATACGGCCGATACGACCTGCATGGTCGATGGGAGGGAGGGGTGGGCCACATGTCAGTGCAAGCCCCAGACAAATGTTTGCAGTGCCAAGCTCAAAAACACCCTTCAAGGGCGCTGACTAAGACTTTGCGACGGTGTCGTGGACCGAGTCGAAAGAGGCGGGCCCATGTGGCGGACGTGAGGAAACCGGGAGGGGATGGATGATGGATGATGGGACGTACCGAAACCGTTGATTCCAACCTTGACAGGCATGATGATTTATTGTTTGTTTTGGGGTGGGTGAGTGTGCGGTAGAAGATAAGAGTGTGATGTAGAGAAAGAGAGAGAAGAGAGAAGAATGAGCGGGCTGTGAAAAGATTGGGACGTGGGAACGAGGTGGGAGCGACGTGGTGCCAATGGGCGGGCGGCTGAGTGGCTGGGCAGGAAATGCGGGGGGGCGTGCGCGGTGCGGCAATGGCAGTGTGGCGGTAGGGGAAAGCGGAAAATTGGGGAAAAGGGCCCAGGGCGTGCGAGTGCGTTCGAGTCGGTTAGTGGGGGCGGGGGGAATGCCACGTCACGCGCACCACGACGCGCCCTGAAGGGAGGCAACTGCCGCAGCCGCGTCGGTGGATGACATCATGGGACGGTCAGGGGGCGCTGGCTCAGGGGCGCAGCGCCCGGCTGAGACCGGCGGAGCCCGGCGGAACCAATCAGTCACCGCGGCGGTGCCGTTGCCGGCCTCGCGCGGCCCCACTTGGGCCCGGAGCCCTGTGTGGCCGGCGTGCGTCTTGGCGGGTTCCCACCATATCCACCCCCTCTGCGCCGCCTCGTCACTCCCGCGGTGCGATCTTGCGCCTTGCCCAATTCTGGGGTGCCTTCCGCCGCCCGCCCCACAGCCCCTATAAAAGAACCACCCCCGCGCTCGCTCGCCTTTCTTCCTACGCTCGTCCCTGCCCGTACTCACCAGCACGCCATATATCCACGCACCCCACACCACCATGACTGCCGACATCACCGACGCCGTCCACAAGACCTTCCCCAACACCGCCGTCTTCACCGCCGATGGGGTCCTCTTTGACATGGTACGCCATCACATCCCACCTCGCGATCACGACGCGCGCACGTCGCCTCGCCCACCGATACTGACGCGTTGCAGGACGGCACATTGACCGACTCCATCGCTGCAGTCGAGGCCGCGTGGACAGCCAAGGCCAACGAGCTCGGCCTCGAGCCCGAGGCCGTCATCAAGGCCACCCACGGCCGTCGCGCCAGTGACAACCTCCAGGAGCTCATACCCGGTCTCCGGAAGGAGCATGTGGACCTCGAGGTCGAGAGTGAGCTCTGCCCCTCATCAAATCGTGTTCCGCCTCGGTCGTCCGCGCTGACACGTGGGTCCCTCAGAGTTTGAAAAGTCCATCCTGGAGTTCGCCGACACCCCTCCCATGTCGCGCAAGGCATCATTCTCCTCCAGCAGGTCAGGCTCCAGGTCAGGCTCCATCTCTCGTCGCTCCTCCCGGTCCGGGTCCCGCTCCTTGTCCGTCTCGGCCAGCACTGGTCTGGCCCCCATGACCCCCATGAGCCCGACCACCAGCAATGGCACCCCGCGCGACTCTACCTCCTCGTTCAGCACGTCCGACGCTCTCAACTTCACCAGCCTGAGGCTCACAAAGACGAGCGCCGAGGAGAAGGCAGAGGAGCAGGCGATCGAGGACGACGCCGTGTTTGAGGACGATGACGAGTTTATCGACATGAGTGTCCGCATCCTTCCTGGCGTCCGTGATTTGATCAACGCCTTGCCCCAGGACAAGTATGCGGTGGCCACGTCAGGCGCCAAGACATACTGCCACGGTTGTCTCAATCGTACTGGGTGAGTCCATCCCCCCCCCCCCCCCCCCACACACACCCCACACACGCACCGCCACCCCCTACACACGCCCCCTCCTCACCACGATGCATGCTGACAGACACCCCCACGCCTCCCAGGATCACCATTCCAAAGGTTTGTGTGACCGCCGACGACCCCCGTCTCCTCCGCGGGAAGCCCTTCCCGGACCCCTTCCTCCTCGCCGCCGCCGACCTCGGCATCGACCCCACCCGCGCCGTCGTCTTCGAGGACTCCCCCTCGGGGATCAAGGCAGGTGTCGCGGCCGGCGCCACCGTCATCGCCGTGTGCACTTCGCACAAGCGCCACCAGATCGACAGCCTCGGTGCCCACTATGTCGTGGACACCATGGACCAGATCCAGGTGGTGCAGCTCGAGGACGGTCAGCTCCAGTTCACCATTGCCCACTAGACGTGTGTGTTCCGTCATTGCTACGTGCTGCCGTCTGTTTTTGTAGCGACTAGATCTCTCGGTAAAATAGAACAGCTTCATTGTCCATCTTGTCATTGGTCAGCTTTATTGTCCATCTTGTCATTGGTCTGAGCTATGCATCTTCTCTTGTATACATGCATACTTGGCCTGGGGGACGTTTGTGCTTTGCAGATTGCAGCTCTGAGAAGGCTTCGCCCACAGCTCTTCGTCGTTGTCAAACGCACTCTGGTATGCGTGATGCATGGATGCATCGGCAGACGAGTGCGCGCCCGCGCACCTGCCCGATATGGCCATTTCAGGGGACACTCAGGCTCAGAAGCGTAAGTTGACCGTCAGACGCGACAATTGACTTTACCTTGTGTTATAAGTTTGTGCATCCATTGAGCCATATAACGTTTCCTGCCGAGCTTGCTAATGTTTCCAGGCCGCCCGGGCGGGGCGTGCACAGTGGGAATGCATCCAGATATACTTATGCTCGGCATCGCTGACCTGCAGGTTCTCCCTTCGATTGCTCCCCCTCGCACTGTTTGACACTGTTTAAGAACAACAAAAACCACTCGTCGCAGCACCCTACGAAGCCCACACCTGCCCAGCAGCCTCATCCTCATGCCGCCTCACTGGATCACCAAACGGAGCTGCGCGCCCCACTCGGGAGATTCGGTGAGTTTGATTGCTCTTCTTGGCGAGTCGCATGGGGCTGACGACGTAGCAGAGTGGAAAGACCTACGACTCGGACGGCAAGGTCTGTGCAGCCTTGTCTGCTGACGACAAGCTTTGGCTGGCCATCATGCTCAGTCTTTGTGAGTAGAGCCGTACGCGGGTTTTCCAGGCGCAGCTACTGACCACCGATCGTTGCGCAGGCGGGGTCGCCCTCATCATCCTTGGCGGCATCTACGCATACCGCTGGCGCAGGTCCCGTGCCCAGGACACATCCTTCCTTACATCCACCCGCCCCATGTCCAGTATGGGCACCCCCTTGATCCCCCACTACGCCCCCTACTCCCCCAGCCTCTCTTCACCTTACGCCTCCTCGGCCCCGAGCCTCCACGGACCTGACTCCTCCGCATCCTCGTCATCCTCCCACTCTCCTTACTCGCCCAGCTCGGAGAACTTCCACTTCCCCTTCCTCTCCGCTGACGGCCACCTCCTCCCGCCTCCGCCCGCCTCCGCCCGCCACTCCGTAACCGACATCGACCCGTATTACACGGCCGACGAGCGCCCCCTCCCTCCCCAGCCCGTGACCGATGCACCCCTCTACGCCCCCATCCCCAAGGGCCCCCAGCGATGGAGCTACTCTTCCGTGTCAGACGAGGACGCCCGCCCCGTCAGCCTCTACTCTGGCGTGGACATCCGGGAGGACGGGTCGATCGAGGTCCACAAGGAGGAGCTCGCGCTCGTTCAGTCCGCTGAGGTCGCCTCGCCGATCTTTGAGAGCGCCGTGTACCCTGCGCAGGCGTACAATCCGCAGGCTGCGACATTCCACCAGACATACTCGGGAGAGGGGGATGACTACTCCCTGTACAATTATACGTCTGAAGAGGGGTACAGGCGAGACTGAGGGTGGGGTGATGGGGTGGCGGGAAGTGCGAGCTCGTAGCGGTTTCAATCTTGAAAGGGGGTGTTGGGCGTTTGCGTAGTTCTGGTCACGAGAGCGTCCCGGGTCTCCTGTATTCTGTACCAGTTTGACGATCCATTCTCTCTTGATGTATTGTTTGTACCCAGTCATTTCTTGAAGGTCTTTAGAAGCTACTCGTCATGTAGATACATCTGTTTGTTTATACGCTTTCATGTCCAGTAGATAGATATTCTTACATGTATCTACATGTATCTACATGACGAGTAGATTGCATGTAAATGGGTATACCGTTGAAGTAGCAAGTGTCGTCCGTGATCGAGGTGCATAGATATCAATCACCGTACAACGGCATGCGTGTCATTGGATTATTAGATTTACAGCTTATCATCGCCGCCCGTTGCCGCTTTCCCGGCCCACTCTTTCCCATGCACGCCATTTCCGACAATGGCGCCCGTACCCCCAGTCACCCCACCTCCTCTCTACGCGCCTAGATCATCCTGACAGAGCGTTTTGAGCTTGAAGTTGGGAGAACAGATCCTGCACCCACAGAGTCAGCTCTGCACAAAAGGAAAGTAACCGATGGGACGCACCTCTGCTGTGTGGTTGCCATCCGGGAGCTCTGGAAGATCGTTCTCCGCCAAGATGAAGTTGACCAGCCTCTCCATCTGGAACTGCGTGATCGGAGTGGACCCAGGAGGTACCGCAGGAGCTACGACATGTCAGCGTTGTTCGTTAGAGCCTGCAACTCACCTCTGATCTTCGGCTTCAGAAACTCATGCTGGAGTAGCTCCCCAATCGTCAACCGGTGCTCCTTCCGGTACGCCAGACACCGCTTCATCGAGTCAATCGCCGCCGGGCTGACAGCCACTGCCAATATCGACGGATCAATAGGTCGCCCGTCCGGTCCAAAGCCGACAGCTGTCTTGGGCGTCGCTATCTCGGGATAGGTGATGGAGTGGTTCGGGTCGGCGATGACACCCATCTTGGCGAGTGGGCCGCCGGAGACGGACTGGAATGGAGGGCTGCCGTAAATCATCTGGAACAGGATACACCCGAGTGACCAGACATCGCTTGGGTACGAAAGCTGGTACCATAAATCAGCTTAAGAGCGACGATGAGTCAACCAGCGCTCGACCCACCTTCAGCACCTTCTGATTGTTCATCCTTTGGATCGCTTCAGGAGACATGTAATTGACCGTCCCGATCTGCCCCTTGGTCAGCGAGGCATCACACGCCGCGATGTCGAAAGATGCTCACCTGCTGGTCACGCTGAATGTTGACCGTATCGTTGGCTATCGCCTTGGCGATACCGAAATCAATAATCTTCAGCCTCCCCTTCACCAGCACGAAGTTCGCCGGTTTGAGATCGGTGTGCACAACGTTCTCCCTGTGCACTGCTTGGACAGCCTCGAGCATCTGGTAGGGGTCAGTAAGGCTTTTCATCACAAAGACAGCACACTCACTTGTTCCCAATACAGCCCCACAAAGTTCATATTGATCGCCTTCCCACTCTGCTCATCCAGCAGCGCAGCAAAGTCGATCTCCCCGCACTCCATCAACTGCTTCTGTCAGCGCGGCCATTGCAAGTAGCACACTCACCATCAGCAGCTTCGCCGGCCGGTTATGTTGGCTGAAAGTGATCTGGTGATCAATGAGCTGGATCACACGATCGTGGCCTCGTAACCGCTTGAGCAGCTCAATCTCGTTGGTGTAACTCTGATACGTCTCTGAGTCGGCGCGGTCCAATTGCACGACTTTGAGCGCATATATCGTCCGTCTCTTCTGGGCCGTGTGTAACACCGAGTACACCGTCGAAGATCCACCTTTGCCGAGGCGCTGCAGGCGCTCATATGGTATGCCGTTGACCTGCGGATCATATCAGCGACTGCATATCAATTGGAAGAAACAGAGAACTGACCCAGAAGTGTGACTTTCCGGGCGGGATCTGCTGTTGGGGTACAGGAGCGGGCTGAAGAGGCGCATCCGCAACGCTCGGGGCCATCACCGCAACAGGGGCCGTCACACCATAATGAGCAGCTGACTGCCCTATCTGCCCTTGTGGCCGTGGCTCCACCGTAGGCGCTGGCCGAGCCGCACGAAGCGCCGGTGCCGGCGCATGTAGCGGTGGTGTGCTCTCCCTGCTGTCCGTCGGGATTGGCGACAGTTGCGAAGGCTCCCCTACGTTGCGCATGCCATTCGACGACGGCGGTCGGGGCACAACTGCCTCCCCAGTTGTCCGCATCCCTCCGAAACCTCCCAGTGTCCGCGCGGTCGGCTGATTTTCCTGCTCAGAAGGCTTGCTGAACGGGCGAAATGGCCGATCTGGCCCAGGGGAAAGTGCCCGCGGAACGTCTTGCCGCCGTGGCCGGGTTTCTGCGGGATATCTCGACCTCGACGGAGCCTGTTCGTGAAGCAATGGCTCAGGAGCGGGGGCCGGAGCGGGGGCCTCTCGCAGCGAAGGTGCAGAGCGAGGCTGTGCGTCTTGGGTCGATGGAATGGACCAGTGTGAGCGCACTGGGGGATCGGGGAAGGTTGCTTCCACATTCGATATCGGGGATGTAGACGATGAAGCCTCTGGGAGCCCAGCCGACCGAGGCGGGTCACGCACCGGCGAGTCTGTGTGACCAGTCAGCTCCGGACCGAACTTCAACCCCATACCCTCTCACTCACCAATCAGCGCCGGACTTTGTCGCTCAAGCGACTCTTGCAGCTCTTCGCTCTCCAGAGGCTGGATCACTCTCCTCGCCGGCCCACCAAATTTCGACAGACCACCCAAGCGCCGAGCCGTCAAGCCGCCCGTCATAGTCCTCTCCGTTACACCCGGGGTGGCAAATGTAGACCGATTTGTGGACGACGATGCGTCCATTGATGATACAGAGGTGGCGTTGGATATTGGCTGGCGAATAGTGGCGGTATGAGATGAGGACAACTGTGGAGAGATGTGTCAGCGGGCAAGCCACATGAAAACGCGATGAAGCAGATACACACCGTAGATGTCTCGCCTCGACTTTCTGACGATGGCTCATCCACGATTGGCTCTCTCCGCGGCACAGGGGCCGACACCACCCTGTCAAACTTCCTTCTCCCCCCTCCATATATACGCCCCGACCCACTGCTGCCTCCCGAATCAATGTTCTGCGAAGACGCCGAGCGGCGGCCTCCCAGAGGTAGCACCCCGCCGTCAGGCGGCGTAGGAGCCGCGGATGATGGCGACGCAGTAGATCCATCCGTCATGGACAAGAGATTAGATGAGGAGAGGGAGGATCGGGCGGAGTGGGAAGCGTAGGGAGGGGTAGACGACACCGCATTGGGCGATGACGAATGGCTGAAACCGGGGGGGATATTCTTGACGGCCAAGGAAGCCAGACGCGCCGATGGCACCCCCTTCTCCTGCTGCTTATTTGCCTTCTCCTCCTTGAGCCCCCAGTCGTAGTAGAACTCTGGGACGGGGAGGTCGAATGAGTCGTCCTCCGCCTCAGCTAGGAGGCTGTCAAGGCCCGCGTCGTTGTTGTTGGACATGTCTGATGGATGGGGGTGAAGGGGGAGACGTTGCCGGGGCGGGGTCAGGCGAGGATTGTGGGGCTTGGTGGTGTTGGGTACCGGAGGAGCCATGCCTCTGGGATCGTAGGGATGTGAAGGGGGGTATATGTGTCTGCGGTGGGTGCTGTTGTTGTGAAAGAGAGCCGCAATGCAGAGGAGAGAAAGGGAAAAGAGAGGCACGTGAAGTGCGAGCCAACGACGCGGTGTTTACTCCAAAGTTTGATCCCGTCCACATTGACTTTCGTCACTCTGCACGCGGACTCACGCAAGCTAAGCCCAGGTGGTGGTATGCACTTGATGCGTAGGCCAGTCGACAAGCTGGAGGACAGCGTGGGGAACAGGATAACACGGTGCACCAGATGTTTGAGGCTTGTGTTCTCATGCGACGTCGTCTCAGGCTTCCTCGTGGCAGGGGAGCCGCCGAAGAGATCGTCGCTTGTCTCCTGGTGGCCCATCCTCAGCACCCCACCGCCGAGCCGTCGTGGAACACGCCGTCCAATCTGCCTGCCCGTCGCCTGTACCCTGCCCAGAGCTTGTATACTCCTTATTACTTCTTTCATGACGATTTCTTCTTCTTGATCCAACAGCCCCTCGCCATCATTCTTGCCGAACAGGTTTCTATGAAAAAGGGGGGGAAATGGGGGGTAGGCTATACTGGCATCCGTCCCCCGACGGGTAAGGACTCTATCAAGAATAAGAGTTAAAGAGGCTAGGAGAGGAAGAGGAAGTGGCCCGATAGGGTCCAACGAACGTGGCTGATCGGCGAAACAGTTGCCTTCAGCACAAAGAGAGAGAACAAAGTGAAGGGCGTAGAAGATAAGGAATATTGTTGCTGAAAATGACATAAAAGAGTAGAGGCGAACCGTAAATCGCGCGCCGAAGGATCCCTTGCCGGTGTCTGAAATTGATCGTTGAATGCGAGATGAGGGTATTGTGAGAACGAGGGTCCAATGAAGGATAATCATGACAATGTTGAGTACAAGAAGCTGTGGGGGCGGAAAGGGCGTCAGCGATGGGCACACATTTCGGAAAACGGGGACGCCAGGTATGACGAACAGGTTGTTCGTTGCCGCGATCTGATATACACATGGGTCAGCACTATTGACCGAGCCAAGATACACCGACTGAACTCACAGCGATTGTGTTCTCCCGAGGGTGCCAGCTCGCGTGCAACTATCCCCACAAGTCAGCATAGAAGGCATCCACACTTTGGCGCTCCCGGCGCGATACTCACAATCTTCTTTGCGAAATCAATCCCTTCCGTCTGCAGCCCCTCCTTCTTCCCCGGCGTCTTCCCCCGCGCCCCGCCGATCTTCTTCGCCTTGAACGCCGACTTGTCCGCCTGGAGTACTGTGTCGTTCTCCCCGTTGACGTCGTAGATACGGAAGTAGTTGTGGTAAGAGCCGGTGAGGACTTGGCTGTGCCGCGGGATATCCATGTCAGTGCTGTACCATTACCGACGGTCATTCACAAAGCTCACCTCCCGTCCCCACTGAAGGTGCACTCGAACTTGTCAAAGATACAATCGTTCTCATACAGATCGCACAGCTTCTGGCGCAGGTGGTCATGGATGTTGATCGTCTTGACCGGCTTGTTCTCCATCTTGATGTCCCACATCTTCAATGTCAAGTAATCCCGCGAGAGGATGTATTGCCCGTCCTGAGAGAACTTGACGTCGGAGATAGAGGAGATTATCTCGGAGAAGAATGACTTCTGGGTGGGGTCCTCCTCCTCCTCGAACACTGCGCACGAATCAGTTCTGCCCATGCCGTCCATCGCGTTCTGATGACTCACGCTTCGCATGCGTGTCACAAAGCGCCGATTCTCTCATGTCCGCCAGCTTGATAGTTCCCTTCGAGCTCGAGTACATGAACAGGTTGCAGTGTATGGGGTGGAACTCGGCCGCGGTGATGACCTCGGTGAGCTCCTCCATGTTCACCGGCTTGATGTCGACGATGTCTAGACAGCATATCAGCGCAAGATCACATCTACAGCAGACATCAAACTCACTGAAGCTCTGGTCGCTGATGTTCAGGTTCCATAGGTTGATCCTGAGGTCATCCGCCGAGATGTATGTCTCCCCGTCCGAGTTGACAGAGATGGAGTTGATGTGGTACGCGTGCGCGTTCGCATACACTTTTCGGGGAACAGCGGCCGTGATGGAGTCATGGGTGGTCATCCGGGGGAGACGTAGTGGTGGTTGGGAGGGGCCGGTCCCGCCGGCATAGCCGTCCGAGTGGTTGTTTTCGGCTACCACCTTTATCTGCTTGTCAAAGACCTTCCAGAGTTTGATCGTCTTGTCTGCAGGGGAGTGTCAGCACGGGCGCGGGAAGATCATGCACCAGAAGAGAGCATTGCGGTACTAACCATTGGTGCTCAGAAGGAAATGAGCAGAGTTCTGCCTCTTGCACCACTTGATCCGGTTGATCTTCTCTTCGATCTCAAGCGACTTCAGATAGTCAAACTCGGGCTCGTGGGATTGGAACTGAGGCGGGTTAGCATGAATCGACCAATAGCACCTAGGCGGCAACTTACTTCGGTGTAGAACTTGTATTCACAGCCGCGTTTCTAGGTCGCGTGGTCAGCGTCAGGCGATCACCGACTGACTGATTTGAGCACAGGCAGTAGACTCACCTGCTCGTTCCGCTCGAACAGCACCACCCGCCCGCCCTTGTCACCCGTCGCCAAATAATCACCAGTGTGGTCGAACTCGACGGTGGAGATGATATCAGCTACGTTCCATAGGGAACCAACGTCAGCGTCATGTACAAAGGAGTTCATGATCGCAAGAAAAGCGCACCCTCAGTTATATCCTCGACCTCGCCCTTGTCGCCGAAACACTGGGCGAAGCGCCACTGGTTCGTGGGTTCTGCATCCATTATGTGCTCGTATGGGAGCGGTGTGGATGTGGGTGAGATGTGGGAGTGGATTCCCAGATGAAGATGAGAGAAATCAGAAGGAAGTCGGTGGGGAGGCGCAAGGTGAGATGCAAGCCCGCGCGGGGTGCGATGCCAGGCTCTGTGTTGTCGGGGAGAAAGGAGGCGGCACTGTCGCTGGTGTCCGCGAGAGGGGCGGGGTGAGTGGTGTGGTGCTTTGGGTAGGAGGGCGGTGGCTGTGGGCCTGGTGTGATGCGGGGGGGCGGTGTACGATGTGTCGGTGTAGATGAGTGCAGAGATGATCTCCTCCCTTGCGGTCGAGTGCGTTTGTGGCTCTGGTGACTGGTGACGGCAGTGTCGGCCAGGAGTCACAGGTGGTGGTGCTTACGTAAGTGAAGTCATTTTTGCTATTTAAACCAGCTCCCACTTACCGGCAACACAAACAAACTCGGCTTAGCCCTGCGGTTGGTTATTGTACTGTCCCTTGTCCCTCAATTGCATCCTGGCTCTCGCAGGCTCCCTCGACGCTGCACACATACATACCTTACACCTCTTGTCGTCCTTTCAGGGCGACCCCTTATCGGCGTATCCATTCCTTTTCTATCTCTCCCTCTCACACATGCAACGCAGCAACACACCCGGGAGCTGAGAGGCGCAATGCCCTGCGGTGCGTGCGTACGGTACACATTTCGACCTTCACATCAACGTCTACCACTACTCTATCCCACGTTGTTCACGACACCGACCTGCTGGGCCAGGGTCGCGCCTGTCCTTATCTGTGCACTTACACAATGCCTGGTCTCGAGACCCTGTATCGGCACATTGACCGCTTCGTCGACGGCGAGGTTTCGATCATCACCTGCAACGGCTTCAAGTACACCATCCCCTCATGCTACAAAGACATCTACGCCAAACGAGAGAAGCGCCATAACAAGGAGGCGTACAGAGAGTTGGAACACCTGGTAGAGCTGGCGCAGAGGGCAATGGAGCATGGAGACCTACGGGTAAGGGTATGCGAGATTGAGGCGGAAGCTAACGTCCCAGCCCTTCTACAGGATCTACTGTCTCTTTGCCGACCGGAAGAAACATAACGGAGGCGGCGAACTAGGGTCATCTTTCTGTGGTATGTCGGGGGCGGGTCCCAAGCATCTGGACTACGAGGTGAGTAATCTTTCAGGTTGTCGTGAGACAGTTGGGGATGACATGTTGTCGTGGCAGTCGGGGATCGGCCCGCCGAAGCATCTCATACCTTCAGACAAGAGGATGATGGGAAGGATCAAGCTGTATGCTTGGGCTATGGAGGGGATGGTTCCGTCTCCTGTATGTGTCGTCGTCATTCACAGAGGCTTTTCCAACCGGCAGAGCTAAAAGAGGGGATGCACATAGACAGGCCGCTTCAGACTGGGTGCATCGACCATCATCGACGCGATCCCCTTCTTAGGCAGCGCTTTCACGCTGCTTCTCAGCTCTACTATGTATAGCAGAGTCAAGGCCGAGATCTCGGCGCCATATTGGATGCTGAAGGAGATGTTGAGCCCGTTGTTCTGGGCAATGTTTTTCGCGTAAGTTGTCGGGGCAGATACATGGCTGTGTAGCCCGCAGTGCTGATCTTCTTGTGTTAGCTTCTTCGTAGTAGAAGTAGGTGACGTCGCAGCCGCAAGCATAAGTCCAAGCAGACGCGCAGCTCGAAAAGTCAAACACTGGATGAAGCTCCGAAGCTTTCTCTCGCGCGACCAGCAAGGCGGCGACGGCCTGTGGCACTGTCCTCAACTCTCCAAGATATTCCCCGAGCTCGACCCTGCTCATCCGTATGACTGGCGGTACGGCGCGAAGTTCCGGAAGGAGCTTTATGGTACTGATATGAGACATCTGTATAATGCGTCGGATATGGTTTGATTGGAGAAACGAGGTATGAGTTATGAGATACCGGCACGGGTTGCGTATGGCCTGCCGGTGCCTGTTTCATGAATTGTGTTGTATCCGTATTGAAGCGTTTGCGGTTTACGCCGCATGCAGAACGACGTAAATGAGACGAGGCCAGGACAAGTATTTTCAAAACTGACCTTGACCTGCATTACATACCCCATACCCATTTGGCCTAGCGATTAGTGTGTGTCTGAGACCTTCCCTTTAGGTCAGGCTGTCGGTGACCTGTCACTTTACCCGCACCCAATGGCAAAATAAGTACAGCAACCGCTTGGCTCATCCTCACCATCATACGTACATCTGCCGCATTGTACGAGCACACAGTTCATGCCGTCATATTCCCAGCTGGCGACATTACATTCGGTGCTGGCGACATCATATTATGGGGGTGCAATCATGCAACCCTCAGGTATCGGCGTTCATCGCCTCGATCAATCCTCCTCGGCCCTCAAGGGCTTGCCGTCATTTTCCGCTGTGCCGTTTCCCAGCAGTACAACCTGCCCGACACCTACCAGCATCAATTACCACATTAACAGACAATGCGTTAGCTTTATCAAGACGGGCTTGTCTGCGCGGCGAGGTTCCGGTCAGTCAGTAAGGAGCAGCGTAGGCCTTGCTGTTCCTTCTGGGGATGGAGCTGGTGTCGCCTACCTTGGTTTCGATGGGTGGCCTTTTGATATATGCGGGGCGTCGGTAGAGGAACATCTGTTGTGGTGGAGCTGCACGCCGAGCTATGGTGAATAGCAAGTTGCAACCCGGCCTCGGCGTGTGGGGCAACGCGTGGAAAGGTTCGGGTACACGCGCCTCCATAATTCCTGTCCGAGCGGGACAGGAGGATTGAGGGATCCGGCGCGTCATCGTCTCTGGTCCTACGTGAGCGAGTTTTGCACTGCCTATGCAACCACTGACAGGCACCCTATCTTCCTATCCAAGTGCAACACAAGCCTCTACCTAGCTATCTCACTGTACCAGAATAAACAGTCACCCCCCCCCCCCCCTCTCCCCCTTACCCGCCAATGTCCACCCCCGCCCCCTACCAGTTCAGCTATCAGCTCGACCCCCCTCACCAGAGCGACTGCAAAGCTGTGCTCACGATCGGGGACGACCTACTGGCGACTGCCTCTCGAGACTCTAGCGTTGCTGTCTGGAAACGGGTCGAGAAGGGCCGACAGGTGCGTGCAGGTCTTCTCTCGGGGTCAGCACGTATCAAACTCGGATCTGATTTGCCTGCTCTAGTTCCACCTGGCGAGTCTGCTGAGTGGGCACGGCGCTTACGTCAACTCTCTCGCGCATATTCCGTCCCTCGACGGCAAATCTCCAGGTGCGTGACCATGCTCTGCAGTCTGCGGGAGGCTGACAAACACCCGCCATCCCGTGTAGACTACCTTGCCTCTGGAGGCAACTCGAGCGTCATCCTCCTTCACGACCTCTCCACCCTCGACACCACCAGTAAAGCCTGCCTCATCGGGCACAGCCTTAACGTCTGCTCCTTGAGCTTCTCCCCCAAGCGGCGGAAGCTCTTGAGCGGGAGCTGGGATCTGACTGCTAGGGTGTGGGGCTGTGAGGATGGGAGTGGAAGGGAGTGGAAAATGGAGTTGGTGTTAGAGGGACACGAGGCCGCTGTTTGGGATGCAGTTGCCGTGGATGAGGGGCCGAAGGCAGGGTGCTTCTTGACATGTGTGTCATTGTCGTCACTGTGTGCTTCAGCAAAATCTCAGCTGATGTCATGACGCAGGCTCTGGTGAGCTGCTGTACCGGGGTTGCATCCTCGACATAGCTAGCGGGCGGGTGCTAATTCTGTCACTATAGCTGACCGACTCATCTACCTGTGGGATAACAAGGGCAATCTCATCACTCGACTCAAGGGCTGCCCAGAGCCCGTGAGGAGCTTGGCTATTATCCCAGGCGGAGAAACCTTTGCAAGCGCGTGTAATGACGGGTGGGTTCCGAGTGCAGACCTGCATCGTCGGAGCTGACGCACAGTGAAGTATCGTCCGGATATGGAACTTTGATGGAGACGTGGTTCAAGCCCTTGAGGGGCATACCGACTATGTGTACCACGTAGCTACTTGGGGCTCTAGGCAGGTCCTCTCCTGCGGGGAGGATCACACCATCGTAAGTAGCAGTAGAGATCGATAGCCAGTCGCCTCCCCCGCTGACATCCCTGGATTGCAGAGGATCTGGAACGGTGAACCCCCATTTACGGACGACTTCGACCTCAACGAGCGCTGACAATCTTCCATCGCAGACGGCAAAGACACGGATACCCTCTTGCACCCTTGTCAAACCGTCTGGTCGGCCTCCTTCTTCCCAAATGGCGACGTTGTATCTGGTGGCTCCGATGGTGGGGTGCGGATCTGGTCTCGGGCGGAGGACCGGGTTGCTGAATCGACTGTGAGAGATGTAAGTCTTCGTATATCTGTGTGTGGTGCTCCACTGACTGGTGCCGATATGTAGGCCTATATGGCGGAGGTAAAAGTGGCGATGTCCACGTAAATTGGAGTTCTCATGCCCATGGCTCTACAGATCACTGACGTCCTTTCCTAGATCCCGACCAAAACCCGATACCGCAGTGGAGACTACAGCCAGTGCTGATGAGGGCGGGGCCACATTGGCCATTGATATCGACCTTAGGTACGTCGACATCATTCCATCGCACGAGCGCCTGGCAGCTGCTGACTGTCCGTAAGCGACGATGACCCTCCCCTACCTCTCGTCTATCGTCTGGACTGTGAGTTTGCTGCAATGCATGCACTCCAGAGCACCGCACCACTGACCCATCACCATAGCCGACCCGCGTACTGCGGCTGAGGAGTTTGGGAAGGAGCACAGCCTTTCGGAGAACTATGTCAACCAGATCGAGGCGTTCATCAAGGCGCATCTCGCATAGCCATTCTGCAATACATTGGTCATGAAGAAATAGGAGCATCAGCCCGTTCTCATTCACTATGTCGACCATATAATGCATTCACACCATAGCCACCGTTTCTCCATGCAACCGCCCTACTAACTGCCACGGTAGGTGGTGTATGAGAACGGGCTGATCAAGAGAGGGATGTGATAGTGCTGGCTAGGGTCAGAGTAGGCAAACGTGATCTACCTCAGATGTATGAGCTCATGCACTCCATTCAAACCCGGAGTCATGCACTCAGCTATGCACTCACCTCAACAAGAGGGTAGAACGTCTTTGCCCCCGCCGACTCAAAGTACTCCCCGCTGTAGAACGTCATCTTGTACACTCCGGCTGGGAGCTTGGTCTCGTGTCCGAGAAGATCGGCGCAGCGGCCGTCCGTATTTGTTGCGCTACGTTGGAATGCGTCAGCTGCAGTGCACCTGCTCGGAGTTTCTTGGAAGCAGACCCACCCAGTTGCGAGAGTCTTGGGGCTCTCAAACCCCTCTGTGGGGGAGGCCACACTCAGTACGTCGAGCGCGACTTTGACGCCCGCTGCGGGCTTGCCTTGCGATGCGTCGAGGACTGGGGAGGGAGGGGCTGCCTGTCAGCCCTGTACTCTTAGGCAGCCTCCCCCAAGCGGACGAACGGGGGGACTTACCGTGGCAGGTGATTGGGGACTTGGACATGCTGCGATACTGCAGGAGAGTGAAAGACGGCTGAGAAACAAAAAGCAAGGATTCCCTGGCCAGACCCATCCCGACGCCTCCCGCGCCGCGCCTCCTGCGATAACCTCGGAGTACGGCTGTGACGGCTATCAGCGGAAGCAGATCGCCATGTGGAGTCACCCACGGGGCGGGCGGTGGCGCTTAGCGCGACGGGCTAATTAGCAACGTAAATCGTCGCACTTACTCTCTCCCCCTACTACAACTACACCTTCGCACCGCTTCCCCGCACCCCCTTCCTCCACATTCCACCTCCCCCCCCTCCCTTCCCTACCCCAACACCCCGCGCTCATCATGCAGCCTAACCCGAACCCCAGCCCAGTAAAGAAGGACAAGTCGACTGCCCGCATCATCCGGACGTTCGAGGAGGTGCAGGTGCCTGTCATAGTGGAGGAGTGGTACCAGGAGCTCGACTGTGCCATGTAAGCTCGAGCTGCCCCCCCCCCATGCGACGCTTAGTTGCACTTGGGTGAGCTGCAAAACAGCACTGATACAGGGCTTCACCAGCTGTTCTCATATCATGGGGGCTACCCAGGCATGTGTTCCGTGTGGGTGAGTCAACAGGTCGGAGCGACGTGGCTCCACGGGCATGGCTGACGGGCGTTCGAACGCGTCGTAAAGTCACTCTTTCTGCGGACCGTGCGCTTGGAGATGGCTCAAGCTGAACAGCGTGAGCTCCCTTATCGTGCGCAACGATGAAGATATCTTCTAACTGTGGATATAGCGGCCCACCTGCCCGACTTGTCGTGTGGAGCTGTCCACCGCCACTCCGATGGTGCCGAATATCACACTGGAGCATGTGATTGAGCATAAGCTCCAGCGGCTCATAGACTCGGACGAGAAGGAGGCGATGATCCTCGAGAGGAAAGAACAGCTCAAGTGGGTCTCCCTCATCGCATAGCAGAGGTCCCATCGCTGACGTGTTCTCAGGAAATGGAAGACCATCCAAGCCAGCATTTCCCCTCCCCGCCGGAACACCCGCGTCCCTCGCGGCCTCGACGACATCATGAACAACCTCATCGACTTCAACTCTGCCGAGGCCGTCCAAGCCCGCCGGGCCTCGCGTCACGTCTTTGAGCTCGGCGCACCCGTAGAACTCGGCGTCCCCGCCCCGCGAGCAGACGTGGACCAGGACGAGCTTCTCCGAGCGTACGCCAATTCTCCTAGCCGCGTGCAGGAGCTGCATGCTTTCCGCGCAAGGCTGCGCGAACGCCAGCAGCGCAACGTCGCGGACTTTTTGCATGCTTCACGGATTGCTGGCGATACCGTTTCGGGCGCTGGCACGGGTGGGGCGGGGGCGGGCGGGGTGAGCGGGGCGCATGATGCGGCTAGAAGCCGTCGCGATCCGCCGCCCTCCTCACCGCTGCCTACGATGCAGGAGGAAGCGCGCCAGCCGTCCGAGCCGCACCGTTCACATGGGCGGACATCTTCTGGGCAGTTCGTGCTGTCGTCTCAGGCGTTTGCGCGTAGGCAGGCACGGGGGAGGGCAGACGGAGGGACGCGTGAGGATCCGCAGATCGTCCCTTCGTCGGATAGCGAGTAGAGCAGGGGCTGGCCATGCTGTTGTCATTCTTTCGGAGCACATTCCTTATCTCATCAGTGTTATCTAGTTTTGTATGTTTGGCCCCTCATCTTGACTTCTCTCTTAACTCCCGTGTAGTGCCTAATTCGCCTTCGCCTTTTAATATACGCTGGTACGTATACGGGCCCCGGAGGCTATCTATCTGTAAGCCATGTATGTGCATGCTCTACTATACATGACGTGTGCACGCCTTCACAGAGCGGCAATGCGAAACAAATGTCCGTGTGCGATAACAAATAGGCGGGCGGTGAGTATCACAACCTGGAGGGGGTGGCCACCGCTTTGGCGACGTTCTGGGGATCCGCCATATAGCGCACCATCTGGAACTCCTTGTGCTTGAAACTGCGGCATATTTGTCAGCGCTCGTACGCTGTAGACTGTGGATCAGACGACTCACCCGCATTTCTCGTAGAACGCTGTCGTTGGAACCAGTCAGCCCCGTTGTCTGCGCCTAAGAAGCACCACCACTCACGGATGTTACTCTCGCTACAGTCCAAGATGATCTTATAGCACCCTCTTGCCCGACCAACCTCCTCGAGCGTGTTGATGATCTTGATCCCTAGTTTCCTCCCCTGCATGCTCTTCGACACGGCAATATCCTCGATGTGTCCGACCAATCCCGCGCTGCGCACAAACTTGCGCTCGATAATCACCGAGCCGCAGCCTACGATCTAGAGCACGCATCAGCTGGAACGTTCCATTCTAATAAATCCAGCGTGCCAGCTGTGTACATGAGGGACATACCTTATCCGTATCCCGCTGGACAATCACGATGGTGTAGTACGTATTGGAGCAAGCACGCATCTCGTTGAACACTCTTGCATATTGCGCGGGCGACTGCTGGGGAGCGACAGTGAGCACCTCGAGGAGTTCGAAGTGGCCTCTGGTGCCGTCGGAAGAAGAGAGTGGTCGAAGCTGAAACGCAGGGTGTTAGCTGGAAGTGGGCCAGTGAAGAGAGGTAAACAAGGGCGACCCACATGAAGATCAGGGCCGAGCGAGTCTTGCACCGAGGCGGGGATGAGAGAAGGGTCGAAGAGGAGCTGGAGCTCGCTGTCAGGGGTCATTGTAGGAGAGTCGGGGATGAGAGGGTAGGGAGAGAGGACAGGACGGGGCGATGGAGGACAGAGTAACAGATGAATGAGTACAAGTGGCTGGTGCTTTGTATGAAAGCAATAAGATTGCTATGCGACGCATTAGACACACCTTTATAGCTGAAACCAAACACGGATTCGCGCAGGGTCACCTCCTTGCGCCTAACGCTTAATTGAGACACCCTGTTAGGCATGCCTCGCGACTTGCTCGATTGGGCCAAGTGCTTCGACGTAACTTCTTGCCACTGCTGTACTACATCTATCAACTCCACCCACCGGCATGCCCCGCCGTAAAAACGCTTACCTCTCCGACGGCTCGGACTCGGAAGGCTCCCTATCCGGCGGCTCCGCCAGCGAATACGACTCGCAGGAGGACCAAGACTCGCGCGCCGAGCGGCGGCTGTTTGAGCACAAAGGCGCGAAGCGGCGCAAGACGGGGCGCAGTGGAAAGGAGGATAACTGGGAGGGAATATTTGGAGAAGAGGAAGAGGAGGTTAGAGGTGGAAGGGGTGGGGTTGGACGGAGAGGAGGGGTTAGGGGGGGTGGGGGAGGGGGGTCGTCGAGGACGGATTGGACAAAGTGTGTTTTGTGCCTCTTTCTTCTGTCAATGTCTGGAGCTGACCGATGTGTTACTCGGTAGAGCTCCTGTTTTTGTCACCAAAACAGAAACGTCCAATACAGCTGCTGAGGAGGAAGGCGTAGACGATGCTGGCCACAAGGAAGCTGTTACCGACTCTGGCGACGATAGCGACGAGGACTCGTCTGACGGCAGCTCAGAGTCCGAGGGCGGGACTCAACCTCCCTCTCCTCGTGTTCGTGAAGAAGAAGAGGAGGGAGAAGAGGACCAGCCCCGCAGAGGAATGGGTTTCAGCACCCACCGTGCTGCAGTTGCAGAAGCTCGTGAACCTGTTGAGTCTGCCGAGCCTCCTGCAAAGATTGGCGGGCGGGGCGGTATCGGCTCGAAAAGTCATTCATCAACCCCTTCCAACCTCATCGACGACGACGCCCCTCGCCACCCGAACATACCAGTCGCATTCGGGCGTCCTCCGCCATCCCTCACTGCCTCTTCCGGGACTCATCAAACCCAACGAAGCTTCAGGCCCCGTGCGCCTTCACCCTCGGCGTCCGCCGCTACCCCGCTGGACCTCACGGCGCATGAGCGCGCGCACTTTAGCAAGATCCAGGGTTCCTGGGCGGCGCAGCTCCTCGCGAAGCAGGGTTGGCAGGCTGGCAAAGGTCTAGGAGCGCAGGAGGATGGTCGGGCGGTGCCCATCGAAGTGGGGAAGGTCTTCCGGGGGCAAGGCATCCAGAAAGGAATGCGTACGGAGGATAGCAAACGCGAAGCTCGGCGCCAAGCTATCCGCGAGGGGAAACCCGTGTCAGACGAGTCCGAGGAAGAGCAGCCGAAGAAGAGAGGACACAGAGTGAGGGGGCCTAAAGTCCCGAGAGAGAACAAGGAGCCGCAGGAGCAAGGGTGGAAGAAGCAGAAGAAGGTCAAGGTCAAGGTGGAGCACAAGACGTACGAGCAGTTGCTTGCAGAGGCGGGAGACGCGGCAGCGGGTACGGGTGTTGGGCTTGTCCTTGATGCGCGAGGGGGCGAGGTATGTCTTTCGCTCACAACACCAGTTGCTCACCCGCTGACACGCCTGATACAGCTGAAAGAAGTTCAATCATTATCTGCACTCTCACTCTCCACATGGACGCCCACGTCTGATTCTACCCGCCTCCCGGAGCTGCGGCATAACCTCCGCCTCATTCTTGATGTGGCGAAGGGCGACGTGGATGCCCTCGCACGAGAGGGTAAAGCCGTCAATGAGCGCCGCCGGTGGGCACTGCGCGAGGAGCAGATCTCGCGGGCGAAACTGGAGGAGACTGAGCGACGTAAGTGTCCCCTCTACACTCTTGAAATCCTCGATGCTGACTTCAGTGAATCGCCAGGCGCATCTCGCCTTCGGCAAATACAGTCCCTTGTAGAGACCATCAGTTCTCTTGCGACTGAGCAAGCTGCCTCTCCGACACCATCCCTCACCTCACTCGCTGAGAGCTTTCACTCGCTCATCAACGATTACTCGGACGAGTACAAGTCGCTCGGGCTGGACGACGTGGTCGTCGGTGCGATCGGCCAAGTGGTTAGTTTCTGGCCACCTGTCCGCTTCATCGGGAGGGCTTAAGCTGACCATCTCTCTACAGCTTCGCGATGCTTTCGCCGAGTGGCAACCATTTGATGTATCAGCCGATATCCTCCTCTCGTCCCTCAAGACCTGGCGCAAGGCATACAACCTGCCTAAGGCAGAGGAGGATGACGGGCTCGCACTGGCAGTCAACGGGGAGGAGCGTGAAGGGCAAAATAAGAAGCCGCAAAACGGGGACAGGGTAATGACAGCCTGGGAAAGCTTACTCTGGGCGCTCTGGCTCCCGAAAGTCCGTTCGTCAATCAAGTGAGCGAATCGCCCGTCTCATGCCAACGTACACCCGCTAACACAACTTATTCCTAATAGCAACGAATGGGACCCCTCCCACCCAAACGCTGCCGTCCACCTCCTCGAATCTTGGGAACCCATACTCCCCCCTTTCATTCGCGACAACGTGCTTGACCAGCTTGTCTTGCCGAAGGTCAAGACTGCCGTGGAGCAGTGGGACCCCAAGAAAGCCAAGCTGGCTGGTACAGGAGAGAAGAGCTCACTCGCGAGCATTGTGTTCCCGTGGTTGCCGCTCCTGGCTGGAAGGGTAGAGGAAGTCATGGAGTTGGCAAAGAGACGGATCCGGTCAGTTTTGCACCGGTGGGTGCCGAAGGATGGTGTCCCCGAGGAGCTCATCCTGTGGAAGAAGGACGTAAGTCACCGCTTGTAAACCTCACCACCCATGCATTCAGAAACTCCTGCTAACCCCAAGACACAGGTCTACCCCTCGAGCGAATGGGACAAACTTATGCTGCAATTCGTGCTCACCAAGCTCGGCACCTGCCTGCGGGACGATTTTTCTGTCAACCCGCGCAAGCAAGATATGGTGCCCCTCGAGGAGTGGATTATGCCCTGGCACAAGCTTCTACGGCCCTCAATGTTTGCGCAGCTGCTTGAGGCAGAGTTCTTCCCAAAGTGGCTGGATATCTTGTATATCTGGTTGGTGCAGCCGGCGTACAAGCCCAACGAGGTGGCCGCTTGGTGAGTCTGTCCCTCCTCCCAGCGTGTCTCTTTCGCGCCCTATTGTCTACTGCTTCTTAGCAAAAGCTGACATCTTCGTGCAGGTTCACATGGTGGAAGGAACGTTTCCCCCAGCCCGTCCTCGACATTCGCGGAATCGCCCACGGCTTCGAGAGCGGCATCCGCCTCATGGAAGAAGCCGTCAACCTGGGCACCGATGCGCCTACGAAGCTCCAAAAACCTGTTTTCCAGCCGCTGCCTCCCAAGTCTTCCTCCTCCAAATCCTCCAAGTCGTCCAGGGCGGAGGCAGTGCCGAAGCCGGGTGTTGGCACTAGCGCGGCGCCCACAGGGGACATCACGTTCCGCGCCCTCGCGGAAGAGTACGCCACCCAGAACGACCTCATCTTCCTCCCTCTCGGCCGATCGCATGCGACCACTGGCAAACCGCTGTTCAAGGTGTCGAAAGGTGTGGACGGGAGAGGAGGCGTCACTGTGTATGTGGGGGAGAGTGCAGTGTTTGCGCTGGGGGATGGGGGGGAGTGGAGGGCTATCTCGTTGGAGGATATGGTGAAGAGGGCGGGGGCGTGAGTGTGAGCAGGGGCGCGCGCGTGTGTGCAGGGAGTCTGCTGGGGTGTGTGGTAACAATGCAACGATCTTCATGGTCGTATATCTGTCCATATCTCTCAAACCATTGCCCCAATCTTATCAACGTAACCAACATTTGTACCATCATATATTTCAATCAACAAAGTTGAACAATCTATCCTGCGGCGGCGTGGGAGCAAGGGTGTATCAAACAGAGTTTATCTTTCGAGGCTACAAACAAGAGCACGGAAAGAAGGCGTGGATTACGTGGTTTATACCCTCTCGATCTCTACATCCCACGTCTCCCCCTCCTCACCCTCCATCCCGCTCGCTACCACCTCCACACATACACCCTCGCCATCCTTCACATCGACCAGCACCTTCTCCCAACCTTGCGCGCCCTTGGCCTTGGCCCTGAGCTTCAGCTTTTCCTGCACTGCCACCGCCGCAGAAGAGGAGGGTGGGAGGAAGAAGCGCCAGGGGGAGGGATGGTTGAATGTGAGCTGAGTGTAGGAGCGGATCTCCACGGTGCGGAGGGGCTCTGACTGTTCCTCCTTCTCTGCCTCTTGCTCGGGCTCCGAGGTAGAGAAAGCAACCGGCTTGATGTCCGGCCTACGGCTCGGGGAAACGGCGGGTGAGAAGGCCGTGGAGGACGTCGCGCGGGAGAGGTCAGACTATGGATTTGTGGTGTCAGCCGTGTCTATCGTTGTCGATAGGCAGATAAAAAAGTGGCAAGGGGGGTGGCTCACGTCGAGTAGCGCGGTCCTATCGTCTACCTGTACCTCCTCCTGATCGCCGCCAGTGTCCTCTCCCTCCCCGCCGACAGTTATGGTATTCGTTGTCTTGCGGAACGGCGAGAGCAACATGTTCCAAAAGTCCACGAACCATGTCGAGATGACGCGGAAAAGCCACCAGGTTCCCCCGTCCGTGTCATTTCCGAACTCTGACTCGTCGTGCACTGGCTCAGAGATAGAGTCGTAACCTTTGTGCACGTCCGGCTGAGTCTGCGGTTGAGGAGTGACGAACCCGCCTGGGACTTGATGCTCATATTCCTCCTCCACTAACTCCACGTCTTTGGGCAGCACCTTCTGAGGAAGTACAATGGACTCTGACGCCGCCACCTTCCCCATAGGGGATGGGACCGCCACAGTCTCGACCTGCGCCTCGCCGTGCTCGTACCCGACCGCATCCGGCGCGCATATCCACACCGCGTCGGCACTGTCTGTGGCTTCGCCAGTGGCACTGAGCTCGATGAATTTGATGAGGCGAAGGAGAGCAGCAGAGCCGCCTGCGGGTAGGTGGAGGTCAATCTTGCGTGGGGTACCTTGGGAGTGGGGGGCAGGGATGAACGCTGGGGTGGAGGTGCCTTCAGAGAGGACAGCGAGTGGGGCAAGCCCCCCCACCGATGCGGGCAAGAGCACAGCAACGTCTGTGACCCTCTTGGTGTAAGGGGGCGAGTAGACAGCCAGGTACGCCGAGTCGATACCAGCTTCACCCTGTCCCGGAAGGAAGAATGCCGCGGCAAGATCAACCTCATCTCCCGAAGACTCGGCGAGCTCGCCAAGGATGAAGCGGGTGTGGTCAGGATTGGCGGCAGCATACGCTGAACGGAAGACCTCACGGAGGGGACTATCTTTGGCGAATCCGTACGTCGGGGTTGATCCCGGGTCGGCGGTGGGCAGGGTGGACCCGGAAGAGAGGGTGAGTGGGGTCCCGGAGGGGGCGACAAGCGCGAGATTGAGCGCCGGGGTCTTGGCGAGGAGAGGATGGGGGTTGGAAGAAATCCTGGAGAAGCCGGAGAGGTGGGTGGTGGGTGTGGCGCTGAGGAGGACGAGAGTGGGAGAAATGCCGATAGCAGATGGAATAGGGCGGATCCTTGGGATGGAAGCGCTGATGGATTCGGGTCTAATGTCAGTGTTGCGTAGTGTTGCGTAGTGTTGCGTATGATGGATATAAAACCACAAACCCACCCGTTGCTCTCAAGGAGCTCGATACCCACGCCACTCCAAGCCAAGTCCCCGTCGTCTACCTCGATTGGCCACCCCCCAACCTTGATTCCACCTTCTCCCGCACCTGACGCTCCCTTGTAAAGCTTTACCACGCCGTTCCCCCCCAACCCCCCCAGCCAGTGCAGCTCCCCATCCGTCGTGAGGTGGCGGAATGTATAGCTGTAGCTCACGCCTGCAGTCGCTGGCACGGCCAGCGTCAGACTGAGAATACTGGGTTCGGGAGCAGGGGTGGAAGCGGGGAGCGATGCGTCGAGTGGGGCAATGGTTACGGCAGAGGGGCTGGTGATTGGCCCATCCCCATTCGCTTCTCCGTGCTCATCAGGAGGGAGCGCGTCGAGAGGCAGGAAGGTCGCGGCGTGCCATTCCCCGGGCTGGGAGTGGACTGTCCCATCGGGCCGAATACCGGGGAGGTCAGTCCAGATCTCCCACCTGCCAGAGGTGTCTTCTTGGGGATCAAAGACCGCGGAGAAGGTGAGTTGGGCGAAGGCGCCAGGCGGGGCGTTGTCGGGGACTGGGACAGGGGTGGTGGATGCGAGAGGGGGGTGGAAGGCGGGCATGGTGGCTGCACCACTGTTGAAGCTGATACAGAGTGGGGATGTCTTGTTGTCCAAGAGCAGGCGACTCTGAGTGGGGCCGACGTACACGATACGATCCGATGCCTGAATGACGACGTTGAGTGCCGGGGAGAGCGTGGGAACAGAGGAGATAAGGCACAGGGCTTTTACCCGATGGGGCCCCGCCCTCTCACCCCACGTGGCATTTATTCTTCTCTTGCACGGCACACCGCCGCTCATGACCTTCACCCAGCTGCTCTACATGCTGTCTACAATGCACCACAGCAACGCCCCCTGCACCCCGCTAACACTGCCACCCTGCCACGCAGCACACACACCGCAATATGGGCATCCTGGAGAAGATCGAGGACATCGAGAGTGCGTACAGCAGGAGCCCCGAGCTCATATACCGCCTGCTGACATGTTGCTTCGCGTGGGGCAGAGGAGATGGGGAGGAGTGAGTCCACTGGCCAGCAGTATGAGCTACTTACTAACACAATAACTTGACACAAACTATAGCCCAGAAGAAGTGAGCTTTCAGCCTCCTCATCATATGTGGTCCATCTGCTGACTAGCTGCTCTTCTAGCAAAGCCACAGAGTATCATTTGGGTCTTCTGAAAGTGAGCTTCGTGGTTCCTTCGACCGTGACTTGAATCAGTGACAAAGTTAACGATCGAACTCTAGGCTAAACGTGAGCTCTCCGAACCACCGAAGTATGTCGATATGATCTGACCCCACAGCCTAGTCGCCAAATACCGCGCGCAGCTGCTCGAGCCAGACAAGAAGGGCCCGAAGGGCGAGGGTTTCGACGTACTCAAATCAGGGGGTGAGTTGCCCAACGAACAGGCGCACTGGAGATGTGTACTTACCACTCTGCAGACGCCCGGGTATGCATGATCGGCTTCCCCTCAGTCGGAAAGTCCACCCTCCTCTCCAAAGTAACCAAGACCGAGTCCAGCGTGGGCGCATACGAGTTTACCACTCTTACGGTAGGTGTTAACAAACCGGACATTCGCGCACTTCTACTTACGCCAATGTCGGTATATAGGCTATCCCGGGTGTACTGGAGTACGAGGGCGCACGGATACAGCTCCTCGATTTGCCTGGTATCGTGCAAGACGCCTCCAAGGGTCGAGGACGTGGGCGGCAGGTTGTGGCAGTCGCCAAGACCGCTGACCTCATTCTTTTGATGAGTAAGCTATATCTGTATCCCTTCCCAGACAACATTATAAGAGTTTATAGAACTACGCTGACTGTGTGGGGTGATAGTCGACGCGACAAAATCGGCAGAGCAGAAGAGGATGCTGGAAATCGAGCTGGAGGCTGTCGGCATCCGGCTCAACACGAGGCCGCCTGATGTCGTGTACAAGGCCAAGGCCGCGGGAGGTATCACTGTGCGTTTCAATACCTTTGTTGCTTTTTAGAGCTAGGGCCTCCATGCTACTTGCCGAGCTGACGCGACGGGTGCCTCAAAAAGATCAACGCGACGGTCAAGCTTACTAAGACGGACGAGCGGACGATCCGGTCCATCTTGCAGTCGTACAAGAGTGAGCCCTGGTCCAGGGGACAAGTGAGACTGCGAGTAGTACAATACTGAAACCTTCGTTGAACGGTAGTCCACAACGCGGATATCATGGTCCGAGAAGATGTACGTCCTGCCCTCAAACCCCCACTTTCCACTCCAGTTCACCCCTGACCCCCCCCTCCCCCTCCCCAGATTACTACTGACGAATTCATCGACGTCATCCTTGGCACGCGGCGATACGTGCCCGCCCTCACCGTTATCAACAAGATTGACGGGGTCTCGATGGAGACGCTCGACAGCATGGCGCGCGCGGGCGACGGGCGGACGATCATGATTAGTTGCGAGATGGAGTTGGGGATAGACTGGATGCTGGAGGCTATCTGGAAGGTGCGCCTTGTCTTGTCAGCTCGGAAGGCTGCTGCTTCTTCTAGGCAACTAGCTGATATAAGAATACGTGAAAACAGGAGCTTGGCCTGGTCAAGTATGCACTTCCCACTCCCCCCCCCCCCCCCTCACAGCTCAGGCACTGACCCCCAGGATCACAGGGTGTACACTAAACGACGAGGAGAGCAGCCTGACCTGTCTGACCCCATCTGCCTCCGGCAAGGCGCCACCATCGAGACTGTCTGTCACGGAATTCACCGTGGGCTTGCTTCGCACTTCAAGTGTGTTTCTTCTATCCCTCTCTCCGACACCTCCTCCATTTTTTTCACTTCTGTTATGGAAGCGAGGGCATTGTGAACACGATGGGGAACGATGCTAACAGCGCGAAACAATCGTGACAGGTACGCGCTGGTATGGGGCAAATCGAGCAAGTTCAACCCCCAACCTCAAAAAGTCGGCTTGACGCATCTTGTGCAAGACGAGGACGTGTGAGTCCCCTCCTCGCTCTCTCCCACTATCAAGCATACTTTCTTCCTGCCTTGTTTTGTTGTCTCTGAAGCGAATCAATGGAAGACAGCGCTTACAGTTAGGTCGTGTTGTAGCGTGAGCATCTTCACAAAGTGATCACCCGCCTGAATCTCTCTACCCTTGAGCCCCCACGTGCTCGCGCTCACCACCTCCGACCGAGTGTCAATTGCTGTACTCATTAGCACGTAGTAGTACGACCAGAGATGCAATAATGTGGCATGAATAGCAATACCTGATACTGGCGTGGTCATCTTCATGACAGATGAAACCATGAGAAACCATACCCCCACTTGCCATTGACGCCACCTTCATGACCGATGGAATCATGAGAAACCATACCCCCACTGGCCATTGTCGTGGGATAGAATTGGGGAAGCTTGTTGGAAGGCGTGTTTTGGAATGAAGAATCGTGACAGCGTGGCGGACTGTGGACTGCACCTGCACAGGGATATACTAGTTCATAGGAATCACGAGCGGTGTATACCCATCCCCCATCCCTCCCCTCCACCCCAGCCCCACAAGTGCCCTACTGTACCAACGCTATTACACAAGTCGTCAAAAGGTCATCATCAAATTGCGCGTTGCGCCCGAAACTCTTTTTGGGTTTTTTGTTGTTTTTGTTTTCGCACGCCTGAACAACAGTTTCGATATCACACTACCCCCCACCGCTATACCTTCACCCCAACCTCCTCCCTGATCCGCTCCACCCTGCTCTCCACCTCCCCAAACCACCCCAGTGCCATCCCTGCCTTCTTCTCCGCCGCCTCGTTCTCCCGCACGACCTCCCCGCGGGCATCCACCGCCGCCCTGTATCGCTCGCGCAGATCCCACGCGGCGAGGCGGAGGACTTTGCGGACTTCGCGCGAGATGCGCTGGGACTGGGCTTCGGGCCATGCCTGGAGTGTTGCGTCGGTGTAAGAGGGGGAGGTGCCGGCAAGGGGGAGGGGTGCGGTGAGGGTAAGACGGAGATGACGCCCCACGTTCCTAGGGATCGAGTTTGGCAGGTCGTACACCACGTACGCGACTGCGCCTGCTGCTACCACCCCGACCACCGGGGCCATCCACCTGCGGGTCGCAGGGTTCGAGACAAAGTCGGAGAAGTGCGCCAGGGCCTCAATCACCGCGCGGATCCCCACCGTCTTACCCGAGATCATCGAGAACGCGCCAAAGGCCAAACTGGCTGCACCGACGCCCTCGGCGGAGACGGGGATAAGGTCAAGCGAGCCCGAAGAAGACTGCGATGAGGTAGAAGGGAGGATACCTCGCACGAGGACGAGGTGGTGCTGCAGGTCAAAGATGTCTGTGACGTTCACCTCGGTAAGCTGCGCTTGCCCGGCCAGCCCCAGACCGACGCCTGCTACACCCGACTGCCTGCGTTGGAGCTTGCTCCCAGCCGCGGCGCGTGGAGTGAACATCGCTGCGGGGTTGAACTTCCTGTTCGACCTCTCCACATCCTCGGGCAGCTGCTTCTCCCCTATCTGCAGGACCTTTTCCACCCCCTCCGCGGTCAGCTTTCTCGCGTCGTTCTCTGCAAGGCTCGCTGCAAAGTCCAGCGAGGCGAGCAGCACCCGTTTCACCTCGGCGGCATAGTCCCACACGCCAAGCAAGCCGGGATAGGTGGGGAGGGCGAGCCCAGGGGCAGGAGCGGCGAGCTCGCCTCGGCCAACGCAGTCGAGCGCGCGTTCCAATTCTTGCTTGGAGCGCGAGGCGGCGAGCGCAGTCGCGCTCTCTTCTTCACCCACGAGCGACTCCTCAAGACCCTCGCGCCCCTTCCTCATCCTCTCCAACACCGGGCGAACGCGCTCTAGTTCTTCGTGCGCTGCATCACGCTCCTTCTGCGCGACAAGGGCGTTTGCCGACGCGAGGAGCTCGACGTCAGCAAGGAGGTGGGTGATATAGTTCTGCGCTGGGCCGAGTTTCGACTGTGCTCGGTTCACCAGCACGAATGAGCGGAGCGAGTGCTCGAGGTGCGAGAACGCGGCGTCGAATTCGTCGCCTGCTACCTCGTCTGCACCGGGTACGAGCGCGGCCTTAGCCGAGTCGACAAAATGCACAAGAGACGCCGCGTCCTCGTACGTCTTTGGGCTGAGCTGGCGGATCTGCTCGAGCACCATGCGCCTGCACCGCGCCTTGTCGCGGATCTGGTCAAACCTGTTCACCACAATGAACAGGTGCGCCTTCTCGTGCCCAGCCTGCCAGATAAACTCTTTCGCAGAGAGCGTAAAGTGATTGGCGGCGGATACAACAAAGACAACGACGTCGATCTCCTCCTGGCGGGCAAAGTTGGCAGTGGTCTTGATCGAGTCGCGGTTGAGCCCCGGGGCGTCGATAAGGGAGATGTCAACGACGCCGTTATGTAAGATGGAAGGGTTGTTCACGATCGCGTCGGCCTCACGGAGGAAGACCCGCAGAGGCGGGCTAGACGCGTCCGAGTCGACGTCCGTGACGAGCTCCTGGAGCTTGGCAATGTCCGCCACTGTGTACGTCGTCTTGTCCGCCGGGTCGTACCTGTCTCCTTTGTCCAGAATATGGATCTCCTCCTGGTCTCCATTCTCCTTTGCGCTGACGACCTCGACAAACCGCGTGGTCAGAGGCTGCTGGTCCGTGGGCATGACCTCGTCGCGGCGCAGCAGCGCATTGATCAGGGTCGACTTGCCCGCGTTCAGGTCGCCTGTGACAAGCACGCGCGAATGCGCGTCGTAGATTCGCTTCTGCAGGCTTGCGAGGTGATTGAGCGACGCGGTGAGGCGGTTGTCAAGCAATGCTGAGATGGAGGATTTCTCGAGCGATGAGATAAGATGCTTGGCGTGGCGGGTGGCGCCCATGTTGAGGTCGAGGCGGAGGATGGAGAAATCGTCCTCGTCCTCAACCTCGGCAGGCTCGGCCACGAGCGGGGGGAAGGGGAACTCGCTCGAGGTGTCGTCGGCGAGAGTCTCGGGGATGGACGCAGAGGGAGCGACGGTGAGGGAGCGCTTCAAGCAATGACGCGCAGTAGGGGTGGAGGAGAGCACGACCTCGGTGGGGTGGGAGGGTTCGTCGGCGAAAGTGAGGGTGCGGCGGCTCATGCCAGGGCGGGGGGTGGCTGGATGGTGACCGATCGCGTCAACGTCATTCCTGGTGTCTGCGACTGCGTGTCCTGAAAGCATAGACCGGACATAAAAAAGGTGACACTTACGAGACCCAGGCTGAGCATTACCGATCGTCTTCAGATGCGGGTACCTCACAGTCCACTGTTCCCCGTTGAAATTCTTGAGATCTGCCAGGAGATACGTGGACGACTGAATCGCCTTGGCGAGACTGCGTGGGAGGCAGAAAAAAGAGTCAGCCGCGGCGCCGAGATCGAGATGGAAACAGCGCAGTGGCAAGATGACTCACCGGTCCCTGTTGTCCTGATAGTCCCTAACGATCTCATCCGCGGCCTCCCTCGCCTGCCAGGCGTCTGCGTCCAGGCCGATGTGTGACTCCTTCTCTATAGAGGGAGAGTCTGGGGTGGCGGGGGCGTAGAGGTGGTGGATGTTGTGGGGGGTGTTGGTGTGGGTGTGGGAGTGGGGCTGGGGGTGGAAGGGCTGCATTGTGGCGAGTGGGGTGGTGTTCTCTGTCCAGTTGCTGCAGTGTGGTGGATGGAGATGTAGTTATAGATGTATTCCCATGGCTGCTGTGGGAGATGCAGAGAGAGAGAGAGATGTGGTGAGCGGTGGGAGAGGCGAAGAAGACGTCGTGAGAGATGTCTCCAACTGTTGTGCTCGGGACCTCTCGGAGCACAAGCGGGATCAAAAATCCGCTCTGCCCGGGGCCCACGTGGTCCAATATCCCTTTCGCCGCATTAATCCCAGCCTAGAAGTGCCACATTCACCCACGCGTGCTTTACGTAAGCGTCTCTCCTCACGCGACTTGTTTGTGCGGCGGTTGTTCGTTCATCGCCGCAAACATCAACAACAATCATCGCAGCTACACCCGACACCGACACCCCGCCATGGCAGCACTGTACCCCCTAGACACTCCCTCCAGAGTGCTCAAGAGAGTACAGCAGATGGAGGATATGGAACTCCCCTCGCTTCCCAGCTTCCACCACGAGGACCTTGACTACGACAGCGGGAGCGGAGCAGAGTCCAGTCGCGAGATCCAGCCGCAGCACCACGACGGCGACGACGACGACACCAGCGATGATGTCCACGATGTACGTTGTGGTTTCCCTTTATACCGCACAATCTCACCCGTAGTCACACGCAGGACATGGCAACTCCCCATCCCCTCCGTCAGGTAACCGTCCCACCGTCCCTCACACTCACGGCCACCTCCACCCGTTCAGTCGACTCGTTCTCCACCGCCTCCGGCTCCCCCTTCCCGCCCAACCACTCAATTCGCGAAAGCACTCCCTCCCCCAGCATACCTGGTGCAGCTCTCACCTCCACCCCCCTCACCCGTGCCTCGCGAGATGCCGATAGGACAGGGCTGTCCCGATCGGGGACGGGTCAAGGGACGACGACGACGACGCGGACGTATCGTCATGAGAGGACAAGGAGTGGCACGGGGTCGCTAAGTGAGAGCACCCATGCTTCCTCGAGAAGGGGGAAGTGGCATACCCCCGGAGAGATGAGCAGGAGCTTCTCGGGAGATGAGATTCCTCGCTCTGATATCGCGGAGACAATCATGGAAGGGCAGTCTGAAAGGGGTGGCGGTGACTACACTCAGGTGCGCCTTCCATCTCACATGTATCACGACTGAGCTGACATGTGCGCGATCTAGGAGTACAACCAATTGCAAAACACACCAGACCTCCCAGAACTCCCGTCCTTGGTTGACATCCTAGCCGAGACACCCACCTCCCGCAGGCTCTCTGAAAGCCAGGTCCAGCTCGAGCGTCCCCGTAGACGAGCCTTCTCCGCTGCACCCCATCAGCTCGAGATTGTGGAAGAAGCTCCCACGCCTAGTTCGCACGGTCACTCGCTCTCGCAGTCGCAATCCCGGTCCTACTCGCGTTCCCAATCGCACTCCCCTCAGTCAACCCCCGGCTCTGCGCCCGCCAATCTCTCCCCCGCGCCAGGCACTCCTGATACCCTCCCCCTCCCTGCGCAAGACCGCATCCCTAGCCTCTCCCGTAGTGAGAGGACCAGCACAGACTACAGTGTCACCAGTACCCCCGAGGGCCCCGTCCGGCAGAACGTCAACATAATGACGCCGCGCGCGGACGCGCCGGGGGAATATGAGATCACGGGGGAGTACGCTTATGACGGGGTGTCGCGCCATGAGGGAGATGAGGGAGAGGGAGGAACGGCGAGCCTGAACCCGACAATGGATTACAATGAGGAGTATGAGTATACGCCTGCGCAGGAAGAAGGGAATACCTCAGGCGAGTTTGAGGTGCGTGGGAAGCCATCAGCAGGTGCGAGAGAGGGACATGTCTTCTCTCCTGCCCGAGGGGCTCTGGCGCCCACACCCACTCCATCGGATGGAATGTCCACCCCTGGGACCGTTCGTGGTCCTTCTGCCACCGCAGCCATCTCACGCGCAGACTCAACCTACGACCCCATGGCGGCAACGCCGACTGTCCTGCAGGATATCTCTTCCCGCCAAAACACACCTTTTACGCCCTTCACGCCCTCACCCGCGGGGCTAAGCATGCTCTCAAAAACGAGTGCAGACGTGTCTAGCACCCCCGCCTCGACCCCGCGAGCCCCGCTCGACGACGCGCAGAGGAGGAAATCCCACGTCCTGGCAGTACTGGGTTCTGCAGTACCGCCGACGAGGGTGATGCGTCTCTCGCAGAGAGGCACACCACATCCGCTAAGGCGGGTGTCGACTGTCCCGGCGTCTGAGTCGATCGCAGAGGAAGGCGAGGGCAGTGGGGATGCGAGTATTTGGAGGGCCGTAGGGATGACCCCTGGCCAGAACTCGCGGCGTGCCGACTTGTCTGGCGTGGGCAGTGCAGGTGGGATCGCGAACGGGAACGAGTCGTTCGTATCTGTCGCGTCATCTATGGACCTCACCACCGACGGCCGTGCCCACACGCACCGCCCCGACCCTCTCTCCCGGGGCAATACCTCCCTCCCTGGTATCCTCCTTCCAACCCCGCACCACCCCTCCACGTCTTCCAGCTCGCTTGATGTGCCCCGCGCGACCGCCGCGTTCGGAAGCAAAATCCACCGACACCTCAACGAGATGAACAAGCAGCTTTTGGATACGAATGCGGAGCTGGCGAGGGAGGCGGAGGGGTGGAGGGATGAGGTCGGGCGGTTGAGGGGGCTGCTGAGGGAGGCGGGGGTGGAGGTTGATGAGGGAGGAGTGGAAGGGGGGCGGCCGAACGTGCCGAGGGTGTCTCTGGGGAGTAATGTTAGCGTCCGTTCGACCTCGCACGACGCGTCGGGGGTGCTACACCAGCTCTCCGCACTCCAATCCTTCCGTCCCGCCTCTATCTCTTCCCCCGCCGCAGGTGCCGCAGGCAACGACTCATCAACCTCACCCAACGCTCAAGAGCTCCTTGAGGGCCTCACGCCTGAAGTTCGCGCGCAGGTGGTACAAGAGATGGCAGAGAAGCTCGAGGCGTTGGGGGAGGAGGTGGCTACCAAGGAAGGGGAGATCGCGTTGTTGCGCGGGCAGCTGGGGGCAGGCCGGGTTATCGATCTGAGGAGCCCGCTTGCTAGTTCTCCCATCGCTGGCCCGACCGTCAACTCCAGTGCAGCAGGCGAGGCAGAGGCCGACCTTCGCGACCAGCTCGAAGAACTACAGTACCAACTGGAGGAGGCCATGAACGAGCGGGACGAACTGCAGCAGGTGTGGGCTGCGCGCACGGAGGAGCATCAGAGGAGGTTTGAGGATATTTGTGAGGGGTACGAGGCGGACTTGGAGAGGTTGAGGGAGGAGTTGGAGGTGGCACGGGTCGGAGGGGGGGCGGGGGCCTGTGAGGTGGGCGAGGCGGGCGGGGATGAGGCACAGTTGAAGGCGCAAGTGGGAAAGCTCAATTCCGAGCTGACTGCTGCCCGATCCCAATCCCTGACCCTCACAGAGGAACTCCGTCTCCTGCAAGACCGCGCGCAATCCATGCTCAATGAGAAACGTGAGCTCCAGCGGCGGGCAGCCGCGTCAGAGGCCCGGGTCGACGAGCTCGAAGGCCTGCTGGCCGATGCCGAATTGCAGCATCCGGCGCACCCTGGATCGCAGGAAGATTATCCAGAGCTCGCAGCGCTGAGGGCGGAATTGGAATCTGCGCGGAAAACGCTTGCCTCTTCCGAGTCCTCGCACGCCCAGCTCGAAGAAGAGTGTGAGCTCCTGCGGCGCCAAAATGCTGAGCTGGCTTTGCCGGATGACGACCGAGCTCAACGAGAGGCGGAGAGGGAGCAAGAGAGGGAGGAGTATGAGAAGGTGCAACGCGAGTTAGAGGAGGCACATGGACTGTTGGAAGAGAAAGAGGCGGAGGTGGAGGTGCTGAAGGGGCAGCTTCAGGTGGCGCAGCTTTCGAGATCGGCTAGATCTTCTCAGCGGTCAGGTGGGTCGTCGACGCCTGTTGGCAAGACTCCTGGCTCTGCCGCCTCCCCTACCGGCTCCTCCGCAGGACAAGTGCAGGAACAAGACGACACCTTCACCAACGTGCTCCAAGACCACCTTGACGAGGCTCACCGTGAGATCGGCCGCCTCAAGCGCGAGCTCTCATCTACTCCGCATCGCAAGTCGGCGGTGGAACTGCGTGATGCCCGGATCGCAGCGCTGCAGAGGGAGAAGGCTGTGTTGAGTGATCGGTTGGCGGCGGTATCAGCGGGAATGAGGAGGGGCGAAGAAAAGAGTGGGAGTGCAGACAGAAGCGTGATGATGACCGCTGGATCGCCGTTCAGCCGTGCGGCGCCTGTGCACAAGACGATTGCATCGCTCAGAACACCCAAGACCCCTGGGATTCTTCCAGAGGTGAGTCTTGTCTTCCGCATTGGGTTCCCGGTCGGGTAGATCCTAGCTGATAGATAATCGTGATCGCCCTAGCTGTCGTGGCTGCAGAGCACAACCACTAGCGCCAACGAACCAATTCTCCACGCGCAGCTGGAGTTTCTTCAGCAAGAGCTGCACGACGCTAATAATCAACTGGACCACAATTTCAGTCGGCTGGAAGAGGCTGGGACGGGGGCGGTCGCGCTAGCGGAGAAGCTTGCGAAGGCGGAGGACCGGATTGGCGAGTTGGAGGACGAGCTGAGGGTTCTGGGGATGAAGAGTCGGGAGAGAGTTGGGGCGGGGGCGAAGAGGGATGAAGAGTGAGTTGTGATGAGTGTATTGCTGACGTGGGTGAGGGGGCAGGTCTGACGTGATAACCGTAACAGGCAAGCGGCAGAATCCCGACTCCAAAAAGCCCTCGCACATGTCCACCGGCAAATGGACTCTCTCAAATCTGACACTGCCGCCGAACGATCGCGCCTGCAGCGTGATAATGAACGTTTACAGGATCTCGTGTCTGAGATGCGGCTCAAGAGCCAGAAAGAGGTGGAGAGCTTCCAGAGAGAGATCGAGAGGATGGAGGCGAAGGTGGAGGGGGATGTGGAGAGAGCAAAGGGGGAGGTGGAGAGGGTAAAGAAGGAGAGGGATGAGACGAGGAAGGCAAGTGATCGAGGAAGCTTGGGATGGCTGTCCGTGGCTGACAACAGGGTCATATACAGGAGGTAAACGCGCTCCAGAACACGACTGCTCAGCTTGAGATGAAGCTCGCCGACGAGTGCCGCGCGTACGATGCTCTCTCACGACGCAATGCCGTCGCACTCTCTTCTTCAACTTCCACCCAGCTCCAAGCCGAGCTCGCCGCCAAGACCGCCAGTATCCACGCCCTTGAGAGCTCCCTCCGAGAAGCTCAAACTACCGCGGACCGGATGCGCGAGTCCCTTCGCCAGCGCGGCCAGGCTTTAGAGCAGGCCGAAGCGCAGGTACAGCAGCTTCGCCGGGAGAGGGAGGTGGTCACCTTAGAGGTGAAGGGGTTCGCGAGGGATCTGCGGGCGTATGAGGAGCAGAGCCGGGCGTTTGGTGTACAGCTTGAGGCGTATAAGCGCGAGCAGCGCGAGCGGGTGAAGAATGTGGGTGCTGCTGGGGAGGCAAAGGTGAAGGAGATGGAGAGAGAGGTGAGAGATGCGCAGGAGAGGGAGATGAAGGCGAGGAGGGAGGTGGAAGAGGTTGAGAGGAGGCTAAAGGATGCTGAACGGTGGCGCGCGGCGCACGAGTGCGATACGTGAGTCCCTCCGACATGCCAATTTAAGTGACCTCAAAACGGTGCTGACTCTTACTATCTCCTAGTGGCTCGTCTGAGGTGCTCGTCAGGCAGCAGGCGAAGTTCAAGACCCAATCGCGCGATCTTGCAACGCAGATAAGGTACCTCAAGGCAAAGTACATACGCGAGGCGACATTCCGCAATGCCCTGACCCTGCAGAAGCGTTTCTTTCTGCTGGTCATTGGGGGAAAGAGCTTGAAGTGCGTCGGCAATCACGTTTGCGGATCGATGTGATGGGCGAAGCTGACGAACGGTGCGCAGTGAACAAGCGACCATCAAGGCTATTGCTCAGATGGGTTTCCCTGCAGCGGAAGACGTGCCCGCACCGCATAAGACCAAGTCGCTAAGAAGCGTGGCACTCGCCGTGCTCGGCGTAATCCGTGCGAGGTGAGTCTCCCGCATCTGTCGCACGTACGGGGCGCGGTCGAGCTGACACAATGTGTGTGTGTGCATAGGAATGCGGCAGATATATGGCGAGCAGAAGTGGCCAGGAAGTCGAGTGCGACTGTGGCGAGGAGCGAGAGGCGACGGGTGTCCGGGAAGGCATAGGGACAGTTGGGATAATGGATAGGTCTTCTTTCGACACTGTACGATATGTACATATTCACTTTACGACAGCGAGATCGGGGCATGTTGAAATGGAGCGGGTTGGGACTGGTAAAGCAATCGCATGTTCGGTCATGATGCCTGTACAGTATTACATGACCAGCGGCAACTCATTCGTTTCGCTACATCACCAGCAACACTGCCGTGTCAACGATCTCATTACGGAAAAGGCGGAACGTGACGTGATATCGAGGTGATTGTGCTCACCGTTGGCTTCAAACTAGTGCGAGAAGGGTGTCTGGGAGCTGAAGAGGACGATCAAGGGCTTGGGGCAACGAACACCTATTCACAGAACTGTTTACTGTAATCAATAGATACATTCTTGTCTTGTCAAAGAGACAGGTGGTGGTACCACTGGAAGGTATATTGACAAGAGACAGCACCAAGGCAAACGACGATACGCCCTGCAGCAGTGCCCTACTTTAATCCTACACACGCACTACGGACTTCATACAATTTGACACCAAGTCACGCCCCCCATCCACACCCCCTTCACCACCACTTCAACCATTTCCCCCACCCATGCCGCGGCCCCGCCGGAGCGTCTCGCCCCTCTGATGCTCCTGTCTCTTCCCGCTCAGCCCCATGCGTGGCCACAGCCACCGCCACCGGCGTCCCCGGCACATCCTCATTCACCACCGCCCGCCGCTTTGCCTCCCTTGCCGGCGACCCTACTTCCACCGCCCCCGCTTCCTCGTCGTCCTGCTCCACCGCACCACTGTCACTCTCCTGCGCAGACAACGCTTGGGCTTTGCGCTTCCGGCTGGGAAGCTCGACGACAACGGTGTGCGAGCCAGCGCGCGAGTGGATCTTTGAACTTGTGTCCCCGTCGTCAGCGACGCTGCCATCCTCCTCCGCTAAATCTTCATTCACATCCTCATCCTCGTCCGGGCGGTACGGCGCGTCGTCCTTTTTATCAGGCCGTGACGGGGCGCGCCGCGAGGAGCGACGGAGGCTGGAGGTGGTGATGTTCGGTTCAAAAGTGGCGGAGGGAGATAGGGAGTGGGTGCCTTCACGGAGGGTGCCTTCTGAGCCGTCGTCTTCGGCCTCCTCTTCCCCTTCTTTTGCCTTGCCCTTCTTCTCCTCCTTTATATGGCCGGTGGCCTGCCCAGGCTCATCTACATCCATCTGAGTGGGTTCCTCTCCGGCATCCTTCTCGGACTCCTCATCCACCTCCGGTGGTTCTATCGTCTCCCCCCCTGGCTCCTGAGCAGCCACATGCGCCGCCTCTCCTCCAGTAGGTTGCTCGTCGGCAGGCTGCTTCACCTCTGCCTCAGCTTCTGGCGCAGGCTCTGCCATCGCAGCAGGCTCTGCCATCGCAGACAAGAACCTCGCCGACTTCCGAGGCGTCACCGCCACCTTCCCCACCCCCCCCTCCATCGGCGCCGGCGATAATGCCGCCCGCCTGCCTTCCTCTACTGCCTTCTCCACCTTCTCCTCTGCCGTCTCAACAGATTCCTGTACCGATGGCAGGGTCCCGTTTGCGCCCACGCCGGACGCCGCAGGCAGGCTGTCCTCGGGGGAAAAGGTCTCCACCCTCCTCACCGAGCTCAGCCTCGTCGAGCGCCTAGGCGTACCCGCCAGCACCGACGGCCCAGGAGAGCCAGTGACCGACCTCCCCCGTTCAGACCCCGCCGCGAGCGACCCCTCGCGCTCTTTCCCCTTATGCGATTTGCGCACGGGGGTCGTCGCCTGAGCGTTATGCACGTCTGGCTCGGGCTCCACTGATGCCGTACTCAAGCGCTGCGACACGCGCGTCTTCACCGGGGAAGGTTTCCCGGAAATAGGAGACGAGGCCAGAGCGTCCTCCGCACTCGACGCAGGGAGGAGGCTCACCGACTTGCGCGCTCTGTGCCTCGTGCTGCCCGGACTTTTCGGGGTGCCTGCTGCACTCGCGCCGCTCGCCGGCCGCGGGGGGAGCTTTGCGTCCTCATCTGCGTAGAGGAGGTAACAACACCCCTCATCAAATATCTGCGCGCCCACGATTCTGCGAACCTTGACCGACAGCCCAGGCTGGAGTATCGGATTATCGTGAGACATTTGCGCCGCCCTAGCCTGGCTCTCTTCTGCATCTGTGGGCTTCCCTTCAACCCGCCCACCGTCTTGCTCCATCTGCTCGGCATTGGAGAGCGAGCAATGCGGCGCAAGAACGACAGCCGAGAGGCCCTCGTCGGAGATGCGGAGCTTCTCGTAGAAGCAGTGCGAACGGGTCACGCGCGGCGGTGCTGGGAGTTCGGAAATGCTAGCAGATGAGCGGGTGGTGCGGGACGACCGGACGGCTGTGGCCGTAGGTGCAGGCGCATGTGCGGGTGCACCAGCAACAAGGCCGTGGTGGTGCCGAAGTCTCTCGATGGCAGATTCAGACATGAGGAGCGCGGGTCGCTTGAGGGAGGGCTGTGTGGCAGCGGAGCCGGAGAGGAGATTGCTGGGTATCTCTCCCTCAGCCTGAGTGGGGATGGAAGCGGGGGGGGAAGGCGCGCTAGGGCTTTGGGTTTCAACTGCTGCTGTTTTGCCCGACTCCTCCGCGTCCTCGGCATCTTTCACAAGGACAAAGTCCTCACCCCCCATCGTCTCATCATCATCCCTAGCCCCAGACTCCATCCTCTCGCCCTGCTCCACCCCCTCGCCCTCTCCGACCTCCACCACCAACGACCCCACCTCCCCTTCCTCCCCGACCCCCCTCACCTGCGCCACGATCATATGCGGAGTCAACGGCGCCTCCAACCACGCATCCTCTGGCGCCTCCCCTGGGTCCGGCATCCTGGTAGGCGTCTCCGCCCTCGAGGGCGCCCTTGATACCCCACCCGTCGGGCTTGTCGGGCGTGGATCCGCCGGTGGCTCCACTACAAGCGAAGGCGATGCCGGCGGATGAGGCTCGAGGTCGTGTGGATTGATAGGGGAGACGGTGAGAGTATCTGGAGGAGATATTCTTGGGTCAGGCATGAGTGTCGGAGTGGGCTCGCGTGAGGGCGCAGCGGAGGCGATGTCTTCAGGGCGGGGAATGAGTGCGGGTGGCTCGACGAGAAGGGACGGAGAATGTTGGAGGGAAGGGGTGAGGTCGTGGGGGGAGATGGGTTGGGGGAGGTATGTATCGGGCGGGGAGACGCGGGGGTCTGGGAAGAAGGGGGCGCCGCGTGGGGAGGGGTTGGTGGGGTAGTCGACGTCTGGGGAGGTGACCGACACAGCGGGGGTGACCATATCGCGCTCGCCTGGATCGGCATCTACATCGATGACTATCAGCTTTGCTCTCACCGCGACAAACGTCAAACTCACTCGTTTGCGGCTCCTCATCCTTACCATTCACCCCTTCACTCCTACCCACAACCCCATCATCATCCTCATCTACATCCTCGTGCATGCCGAAATCCTCACCCACATCACCCACTGGCTCGTTGTTATCCCACATCAAAGGGTGCGATTCATCCTTCTCCTCCTCTTCATCCTGGAGCATCATTTCCACATCCCCACCATTTTCGTCCTGGGCGCCGCTTTCTGCATCCAGGAGCTGCTGCAGTTCCACGTTGGCTTCCGCGATCTCGTGCACGGCCTCTTCTACCGCAACCGTGGTCCCCTCGGCTTCCACAGCTTCTTGCAAGAAACCACGGCCTGGTGCTGGGACAGCAGAGTCAGCGTCGGGAATTTTGTTGAGATCGGCTCCAGCTGGTGCCGGCACAGCTGCAACATTGGTAGCGGCATCGGCGGGGGCATTGGCGGGGACATCGGCAGAGGCAGACAGGCTGGCGTCAAGGGCGGAAGGGACTCCAATAACCGGGATGGTCTCCATGATTTCGACGGTCTCGACGATTTCCACGACTTCCAGCTCGGCGATTCCACCGAAAGCGGGACCAGGCGAGGCATCTACAATCGCGTGCGTTGGGTATGGTCAGCAGGCATCACCAAAGGGTCCGTGCACACCTGACATCGTACACTTACGAGGCAGCTCCACCTCCTCCAGAAACTCCGGTTCGGGTAGTTCACTTCCCGCGTCGACATCGAGCTCTGTGACCTCAAACTCTGACCTCACGAGGGAAGAACGATCGTACTCAGGTGAGGCGCGGGTTGAAACTGCCAGATGAGGCGAGTGTCAGCATGTGTGTATACGCGTTTGTAATCGGGGGGGGCGGGGAGACGTACTGGGGAGCTCAACTTGGCCTTGAGTGTCTTCGGCCTCTGCTGTGGGTCGCAAATCCTCTCGCAAGGGCGAATGGGGGCTGGAAGAACGAGGGGGGGCTCTGAGGGAATCGATTTCGTCCTCCTCATCCTCCTCTTCCTCTTCGTCCTCCTCCTCCTCCTCATTCCCCATCTCCTCCTCATCTCCGTCTTCTTCTTCATCATCTTCCTCACCATCGACCACCACAGCGTTCTTCCCCTGCCCAACCCTCTGGGCCCCTATCACCGCCAAATTGTCTTCGCCCTCCTCGATCTTCCCCACTTCCTCCTCCTCATCCTCCTCCCCATCCTCCTCCTCATCCTCCTCCTCCTCATCCTCCTCATCCTCATCCTCCTCTGCCTCCTCACTCGAACTCCCATCCTCGCTCTCCGCCTCGTCCTCCGAAGAGGACCCGATCTCAATCACCTCATGCTGCGCCTGCTTCGGCTTTGCCTGTTGCTGCTGGGGTGGCTTGGGGAAGGGCCGGCGGACGATAGGTTCTGGGGTGAGGGAACGATCTGCAGTATGTCAGCTTTGATGTAACTTCCCATTTGCGTTGAGTCCCGGTAGCTCACCTTCATCCTCCTCCTCATACTCGTCATCATCATCCTCCTGTTTCTCTTCCTCCTCTTCCTCCTCTTCCTCCTCCTCCTCCTCCTCCTCCTCCTCATTACCATTACCATCATCATTATCTCTTTCATCCTCACCCCCTTCGTCCTCCCCCTCATCCCCAACCAACCCATCCTCATCCCTCCTGTCCGACGGCAGCGCACCCTCATCCCTCAACTGACATATCTCCCCCTCACCTTGCGCAACGGCATCGGCGCCGGCTTCGTCGTCAACGCCAGAACTGAATTTGACGTACGGCTCCTCCGCATACATGCCTGCGGGGTATTCCCCCATTGAGCATTCTTGGGGGTATCCGCCTTGGGCATGCTCCAGAATATGCTCTTGCCCCTGTTGATGTTGTCGAGACTGGAGCTCCTGATCCTGCAGCTGATGTTGTGTCATTAACGCGTCGGCCGGCATCCCCGCCTGTACCTGCTGCGCCAGATCTGAGAGGAACTCGACGGGGTTGAAGTGCTCCCCGAGGAGCGCGGGGTCTATCACGGGGCTGCCTGCGGCGTCGCCTGGGACAGGGGCGGATGGGTCGGGAAGGAGGGACGAGAGCGAAGAGGAGGAAGGGGCACCGGGGTCGTCGTAGGTGTAGGTGGGGTAGGAGAAGGCGGCCGGTGGGTTGGGAGCGGAGTCATGCGTGGCGTGGAAGGCGGGGAGGGGAGGGTAGACCCCGCCTGCGAGGAAAGGCTGTGAGGCGGCGGCGGAGGTGATGCCGAGAGGAGGAAGAGGTAGGCTGGAGGGTGCACGAGGCGCTGGGGATTGGGAGGATCCAATGTATTCGATGCCATCGACTGAAGAGGCGTCTTCCTCCTCGTCCTCCTCGTCCTCCTCGCCCTCCTCATCCTCATCTCCCTCTTCTTCTTCCTCTTCCTCTTCTTCCTCCTCGTCCTCAGCCTCTTGCTGGTCGGCATCATCGTCGTCCTGTCCATACCCATCTTCATACTCCCCGTAGGCATCCCCGTCCGACCCAACATACGCCTGGTTGTCCTCCTCGGGGACGACCCCGTATTGGGGGTCGTACCCCTCGTCCTCGCTTTCCAGCTCGTCTTCGTCCCTAAAGGCGTCGGCATCGGGGTCCTCTTGGCTGTACATCTCGACATCATCTTCTGAAGGTTCTGCTTCAGAGCCCGAGATAACAGTGGAAGGTTTTTCGGCGACGACCATAGGAGAGGGGACGGCGGGATCGTTGGGTCCGCTTTGGATCTGCGCCGAGGGTTGCTCGTGCTCCACGCTCCCGTCTCGTTCCTCATCCTCCTTCCCATCCCCAAACAGTCCCTCACCCTCCCCGTCCTCTATTTTATCTTCCCCGGACCCTTTGAACACGTCATCATGCTCCACCTCCTGGACAGGCGAGGGCGATCTTGATGGGCCAGGAGACTCTGGCGGAGCGATGCCCCTTCGTATTTTGTCTTGAAGTGAGTCTATCCAATTCGCGATTTCTGGAGGCGGGAAGATGTCGTATGGGCCTGGGATGGATATGGGCGGCCGATGTATGTGCCCGTTTGGCTGGCTTGCCATGTTCCGTGCCGTTCTGCGGGTTTGCGGTTGGGAGTATAGATGTTGTAGACAAAGAGACGTGCGGCTGTACGGCGACGAGTGACGGGATCTGATCCACGGAGATGGGCTCGATGTCCGCGCCTCCACTCCGAAGCAAATGTTCAGCCATGCCATACATACACCGGCTCTCGAGCACTATCTATCTATGTCACACGCCCGTCCGTACACCAAAATCCGGCAAGATGGCACCCCAGGAGCTCATCATATCATCCTCCTCAGCAACAGCGGGCACATCAACAACTCGCACAACAGCCACTCCCTCCATCCACCTCCACGACCTCCTCACATCCTCCTCTGTCCAGTCCTTTAAAACATCCTCAAGCTCAGTCCACTCGGTCGCCTATGTCCCGACCCAGCGCGACCAAGGGGGTGCGATATTTGCTGTCCAGGAGGGAAAGGCTCTGGCCAATGTCTTTGCATGGCAAAAGGTCAGTTTTGGTCGAGCTGAGCTGCCAAAGTGTAAAGCTGACTCAAGGAGCAGGACCAAATGCACATGAAGCTGCACTTGCCCGAGAAGATGACTTGCTTTGCGGCATCACCCAATGGGTGCTGGGTTGCTGCTGGATCAGCCAACGGTCACGTTTATTTGTGGGAGGTAGGTTATTCCCTTCAACGCCTCAGTGCCTAACTATACCGGCTAACCTTCCACAATGCTCCCGACGCAGCTTGCCTCCGGCCTCCTCGTCTCTTCCCATACCGCGCACTATCGTGCCCTCACCTCCCTGATATTCTCCCCCGACTCTCGCCTTTTGCTCACCACGTCCCTTGACTCCTCTGCTCATGTCTACCTCGTCTCTCGCCTGGTTGATCCTGAGGACCCGGCGTCGGCGGGGAAGCCTTATGGGTCGCTGAGTGACCATACGCTTGCGGTGAGGTGTGCGGTTGTCGGGAAGGTGGCAGGGAGTCAGGGAGGGAGGTGTTGGACGGCGTCGGATGATGGCACCGTCAAGGTTCGTTGCATTCCTCTATGCCAACTAACATGTGCACAAACTAACTCGATCCGCAGATGTGGTCACTTGCACCCCCCTTCGACCTCCTCTGCACGTTCGCCCTCCCCCAATCCACCACCCCCTCCACTCTCGCTGTTGATCCCTCCGAACGATTCTTCTATGTTGCCACTGAGCAGGGCGATGTTTATCACGTGCCTCTTTTCCGGAAACGTGCGGTAGCAGGCGCCAATGCGCTGGTGAGAGAGGAGGATGACTGGGAGGCAGTGGGTGGGGGCGGGAGTGGGGCAGTGCCAGTGAAGACTGAGGGTGCTGTCATTTCTACAAAGTGCGTCTGCCAGCTCCTATCATTTATACGTTGTCGAATCTGACCCCGTTGTCCAATCTGACCCCTCACTGCCACCCAGAACCCCCGTCGTATCCCTGGCCCTCTCGCTCTCCTCCACCCATCTCCTCCTTGGCACATCTTCCGGCACCATTCAGATCCACTCCCTCCCCTCACACCAACACCTGCGCACCCTCTCTCCCCACTCCGGGCCAGTCACATACCTCTCCACGTTACTGCGCCCTGCAGACCTCCTCTCTGGACCGGCTTCAGCAGGCGGAGCTGGCGGAAAGGCGGAACTGTGGCCGTTAATAGAGATCAAGAACCTGGAGAGAATGAAATCCCGCGCCCCTCGCGAGTCCCAAGAGTCTACCCTACTCTTACGCCCTTCCTCCCTCTCCCTCGTTTCCCTTCTGGACGAACTGCGCCCGCGCCCCACGCCCAGCATCTCTTCTGGCCGAGTAGAGGCAGGGGGGAACGAGTTGGGTCAGAAGGTGGAAGCCCTGGAGAGCGAGAATAAGAGGTTGAGAGTGGCGCTGGAGAGGGCGGGGAAGGTTAATGAGAGGATGTGGAAGGGGATTGTGGAGATGAAGGTGCCCGGAGCGGGCGCTGGCGCGGCGGAGTGATTGGTGGCGCAACATGCGTCATGGATGACGAGTATCTACAGCGTGACGATGCATATTGTACGAGCTATACATAATCCCAGCCTGTCCCTGCACTATACTCTGACTCCTGCTACACTTGCGATCCTCCGATCTGAACCCTTGTATCCGCGCCTTGGAATCTGGCGAAGCCCTTCCCAACTCTCCATCGACGAAGCCCTTTACCTTAACTATCGCCTGCCATAGCCTCCCCATCGATATCATCCTCACTGTCCATCTCCATCGGCTCCCCGTCTGAGGGCGCATCGACCGCTGTAGGAGGTAGTGATTCCCCGTCGATGTCCAGCGGCTCACCGTCGAGATCTTCCCCCTCTAGAGGCTCGCCGTCCAGATCTTCCCCCTCTAGAGGCTCGCCGTCCAGATCTTCCCCCTCTAGAGGCTCGCCGTCGAGGTCTTCCCCATCCAGGGGCTCGCCGTCGAGGTCCACCCCCTCTCCGGGTTTATCGAGCGGTACTGGCGTAGCCGCAGGCGCAGTGGGGGCAGCAGCAGCGATAGGCTTAAAAGATGACTTGAACCCAGTCGCCTTGAACTTGCTCCCCGTCTCTCCCGGCACTGGGTCGGGTTTTTTCTGCTGCTCAGGCTCCTTCTTCGCTGACGGGGCAAAGGTAGATGTTGTAGCGGAGAGGCTGGTGGTACCGGCCAAGAGGGCACGGAAGAGTTCCGCCGTGTCCGAGGTGAACACGATCCTACCGTGCGATATTCCTATCAGCCTCCTATCACCTACAGCACAACAACTCCCATCCGAGCCACGCAGACTCACCACCTCTCCCAAATATCCAACACAGCCCCCACCTGGGCTTTAAACACCTCCGCACTGATCTTTCCCGAATACGCCAGTAGGCTCTGGTATACCGTCGCTAGATGAGCAAAGACTTGGGGGAGGCGGCGCTCAAATGATTGTCGGTAGCGCCAAACGTTGGGGAGGGGAGATGCCTATGCGGAATGTGTGTGTCAGTCGCAACGGGAGTCAGGAGAAGGGAGAGGGTGGGGAGGCGTACAGAGTTATGGAGGATGTCGGAGATCAGGTGCAGCCGCGCAAGCTTGCGCGGTACAGGGGTGGCGTCTACCCTCAAGCTCTGGCATACCAGCTCTGCCACCTGCAGCCGACCGCATCCTGCATCAGTCATGGCCTGCGGACACAACGGAATGCCCAACAAAAAAAGAAATTGATACCCACCTCTTCAGCCGCATCAGCCCTTCTCAGAGCAAACTCCATCCCCCTAGCAATCTCCGCCCTCTTACCCTCCATCCCTCTAAGCATCGCTTCAAACCTCCCGCGCGCGAGGCGGCCGAGCTTGCCCTTGGCGGTGTGCTCTCTCTCGGAGTCTTCGGCAGAGTCGGATGAGTAAAGGGAGGCGTAGCCCTGCGGCGGTTGACTGTCAGCGGGGAAACAGAGGTAGAGAGAGGAGGGAGAGGGGGGCGTACCTCATCTTCGAAGCTCTCCGGAGGAGGTGTAGGCACGCGATACCGTGAGTCTACCGCCTTTTTATAAAGATGATAATCCGGTAGCTATCCAGCACTCATTAGCTCCGCCATCTTGTCCCCTGTCGCATTTTCCAGCTGTCCCAACCTCGCCAAGCTTACCTCTTCATTGAACAAAAATGCAAACTTTGGATTCCCCCCCTCCTTCGCCCTCAACACCTCCTCGAACCGCTTCCCATGCTCCCTCACCCTGCCCGCTACCGTCTGTATGAACTTTGCCTGCTCCTCCGGTACACGGGCGAGCCATTTGTCCTTTGCCGATCTATGCTTGTCCTTCCGAGGTGGCGGGGAGCGAGAGCGGGACGAGTATGAAGAGTATGATTGTGCAGAGTCAGAGTGCGAGCGTGCGCGCCGTTTTGGCGGAGGTCTGTCCGATGCCGAAGGGGAGCGGCGGGAGGATCGTTTGGTTTCTCTCCGAGGGGAGCGGGACCTGCTTCTCCCTCTCTTCTCCCGACTGCCTGATTTCCCCAGATCTTCTCGCCCATCAGCTCCAGCGTCCCCCCCAATATTTTTGATTTCTTTCACGAAAAAAAAAAAAAACGCTAGCCCGACCTAGCCAACTGCCAACTCACCATACAGCGCCCGCAAAGGTAACGGCACCGGTTTACTCCACCCGACCCTCAAAACGGAGCCGCCCCACTCGATCCCGTCGTACTCCTTCAGAGCGCGCTCGGCGCCGTCGCGCCGCATGTAGGAAACGAAACCCGAGAGGCCGGGCTTGTTCCGGCGGGTGACGGTCATGGTGGCTCCAATGGAGGTGTCCTCGTCGCCGCGGGCTGGTGGGAGGAGAGAGGCGGGGAAAGGGGGTCAGTGTTTGAAGGGGGGGGGGGGGATGGCAACTGCGGACTCACGCCACATTATCTTGACGGCACCTATGGGGCCGAGCTTGGCGAAGAACATGCCGAGGCTCTCTTCAGTGATATTTGAGGGGAGGTTAGACTGTACAAGAGCATCAGGACGTCAGCACACTTGTCGTGCTCTAAAAGATATCTATCACTCACGATGAAAAGATTCGTAGTCTACGCCGAGCTACGTGTCAGCACATGACATCTGGCTCACGCATCACAGGCTTCACGCGGCGCACCTCGGGATCACCCATCGCCCCGCGCCCTTTATCTAATTCCATAGCTAACCCCAAGCTGGCGGTCAGCTCTACAATACCCACAGCATAGCAGCGTGCTCGCAGGCGGGTACATACCTGCAAGTGCAGTAACGGACGAGCCTTCCTCTGTTGGTTGTGGTATATCGTGCTGATCAACCAAAGTCCGGGGAAGATGTGGCGCGAAGGGAGAGCTCACGCTTGGCAATGTGGGAGAATCGCTGTTCACGGGCATTCTTGTTACTGGGGATTCGGGGACGATCGTCAGCCTACGCCCCGCCCACACCAAGCTCCGCCCATCACACACACACACGCACTTCTTGATCTCCTCCAGAAATGAGTCCATCGCCCTCTTTCCCCTCGGTTTCGGCCCCGGGGCCGCCGCCGCCGGCTGCTGGGGCGCGGGCATAGGCTGCGATCTCTGCATCGGCTACCGCCACCTCTCACTGTCAGCTCAAGCCTCACGCCGACCCACCCCGAAAGCTGGGCGTATCAGACACTCACGCGGAAGCCCATCGCGGCCGGCCCTCTGGGCGGCTGCACCGGCACCTGCATCGGCGCGCCACCCGCTCTTACGAAACCCCCACCGGGACCTATGGGCCTTCCGCGAAACCCACCCCGCGTGCCGCCGAGGCTACTGCTCTGCGCGCCGTCGCCTTCAAACGCTCGTTCGTACTCGGCCATGACGAGGGATGCGGCTCTGCCACGCACACGCACGCTGTCAGCTAAATAGCTAGTCGCTCCCGCTGCGCTTCTGAGCGCTGCTCGCTGGTTAGCTAGCTCACTTTTCCTCCTCGATCCGTTTCCGCTCCTCGGCCTCCTTCTCCAAATCCTTCTTGGTCTTCTTGGTGATACCATGAGAGAAGGTCTTGCTCTTGAGCGCGTTCAGTTCCAATAGTCGCTGGGGGCCGGCCGGGAGGTCAGCTTTCAGCTTGAGCTGGTGGGGGCGGGGGGGGGGGGGGGGGAGGAAACGATGGCCGAC
>JANBXI010000075.1:62915-76184 GCA_024271845.1 Cryptococcus sp. VH57_BW
TTCCCCCCCCCCCCCCCCCCCCGGCCCTTCCCTCACTCCACCGGCATCTCCTCCAGCCTCTCCTCCAGCCCCTCCCAGACCCTCTCCAACCTCCCCATCGCCTCCCTCTGATCCCGCGCCCACGCGCGCCACCCGAGCGTCGCCTGCGCTGCCTGCCGCGAGTGGTGCACGACCGCGAGCTCATGCCACATGCATTCGCGGATGAATACGCGGCGCGAGAGAAGGGATTGGATGATAGCTGTGTCTTGGTCGGTGGCTGTGCGCAGGGGGGCTGTCAGTACATGAATGCCTTGCTATGGAGGCTCGTATGCAGTAACCGCCCCCCACTTACCGGCAACAAGCTTGTCGACCTCAGCTTCCCACCCCACTTTCGCAGCCGCCCTCAGCCCTGCGGCCTTCTTCGCCCTTGCCTCCACCTTTTTCCGCAGCGCATCGACGTTATCGCGTGAGAGCTTGTCGTGCCGGATGAAGAGGTCGCGGAAGGCCAGGTATAGGTCACGTTGGGATTTGAGGGATTCGATGTGCGTGTTCAACAGAGTCTTGGCCTGCCCGGGGGTTTCGAGAGCAGGTGTGAGAGGTAGGGGGGCGTAGAGAGAGATGGAGACAGACTCACCCGCTTCTCATTCTCCTCTGCGATTCTCGCCCAGCTCTCTCCCACCTCCCCGAACCCCCGCCTCACCCCTTCACACAGCGAGCACGCTCCGCCCCCTCCCGCGTCCCCCACATCCTCCGCCGCCCCCACTGCCCTGAAGCAACACCTCGGCACCAGCTCCCCCACACTCTGCACCGCCATCGCCACCCTACTTGCGTCTCCCGCTTGCGTCCCCACCCTCGCACACGCCCTCTCCGCCAGCGCCACCAACCGCTGATAATGCCCCAGCACCGCCGGGAGGTGGTCCCGGACATTCCCGAGTTTCTCCTCGAGATCTGACGGGATGGACATCTCTTGCGCGGTGGTGAGTTTTTTCGAGAGGTATTCTTCGTCGGTGGAGACGGTAGTGCGCTTGCGCCAGGATTCGAAGGAGGGCTCGGTGAGAAAGACGTTGAGAGCGCCGTCGGTGGAGAGGACCGGGTGGTTGGCTGTGAAAGCGAGGAAACGGCGGAGGGCTTTGCGTCGGGATTCGAGAAAGGCGGCGTCGGCTGTAGCGAGGCAGGTGAGCTAGCTGCCACCGGTACACATGTGCATCTTTGGGGGAGCAGGGACTCACGGCTGAGTCGCTTGGGAGGGAGTGCCGGGTGAAGGCGGAAAGGCTAATCTCCGAGTCAGCGGGTGGCCCACTCGTAATCGGCACGAATAACCCACATATCGTTTTGTCAACACATCGTGCAGCCACACAAAATCGCTATACCTCCTCGACACAGGGCCCGCGCCTCGTCTCTACACAAAAACTCCTCATCAGTACTCAACTCCCCTGCCTCGCCAGCCCTCCCCCGCAGACTGAACGCAGAGCCGATCAACCACTCCCTCCACTCACATCCGACTCCACCTTGTACTTTTGCAAAAACCATCCCTCCTTCTCCGCCACCAGCTCCACCTCCACCCTCTCCAGCTTCTTCCAATACCCCGCCTGGTCGCCCGCCCCGATGACGGCCACCTCGCGGAAGGTGCTGCCGTTGACGCTGTACCCATCGCCCGCTTGGGTGTGGGCGCCGCCGAGGTTGGGGTGGCCATGGTCGTGGCCGTTAGTCTCGGGGGCTGTGTCCCACGCGTTGAACCCGGAGGGCGCGTGGTCGTCGTACGGCCCCACCGCAGAGCCCGACGCGCTCCCTACCCCGCCGCCGGCCCCGTCTCCACCACCCGACCCGCTCCCCGGCGAACCCGGCGATCGCGGCGACCCCAGCGTCGGCAAGAATGACGGCAGAGGGATCTTTTCGTGCGACAGCTGGAGAGAGAGCCGCTCAATCGAGATGTCTGGTGGGTCAGAGGAGTGCTGGGACTGGGCGTAGGCCACGAGGGCGAGGGCACAGAAGAATTCTTGGCGGGTGAGCGTGGATTTATCGTGCGATGTTAGGTGGATGATCTTGAGGGTTGAAAAGGGGTTGGCGTGAGCGTGTGCGTGCGAGGTGTTCAAGGGAGGCAGGGGTGTGAGGGGGGAAGCAGGGTCAGGCGAGAACAGAACGTCAGCTGCTGCCAGGAGCAAGGGATTATGCTTGCAGCTTGGAGTAGCTTAATCAAGACATTCGCATGTACATGCAGCACCAGCCATCGAACGCACCTTCTCGACGGTCATGGCTTGCAGCTTGGACCGCGCCAACAGCCGGTGCACAGCAGCGAGCGATACCTCGCCCGAGACGTTCGGCCCTGTTTGGTCCAGCAGCGATACATATAGCGCGGGAGGGTCATCTATCGTTGCAGACCGTCAGTACAGTAGTCATCGTGCAAGTCATGGTTGGGGCGGCCAGTCTGTCGTCGCGTGCGTGCCTGTGCGGTGTCACCTTGCGCAGCACTCACTGATCAGCACTTGCAAACCCTCCCCCCCCGCACCCCCCGAGAGCCCACGCCCTCTACTATCACTATCCACCCCCCGCACCGGTCCCACCGGCGCAGGCACCTGCTGCACCTGCTGGGGCGTCCCTGCCCTGGGACTGGGCACCGCACTCCACGGATCGAGGTCCCCGAAAGCCGGGGCCGAGTTTGCTAGGGGATCTGGGTAGGCGGGTGTGGCAGCGGAGTGGGGGGAGGACAGGAAGGATGTGGAGGAGTAGAGGGGGCCGGGCATGCGGCGGGGGGCGTTGAACATTGTGATATGTCGTTGCTGCTGGGGGGTGGTGGTGGGGGGAAGAGATTAGATGGAAGGCGAAGTGCGTAGTGGCCTGCGGGTGAGCGTCATGGCGGAGGGCGGAGGAACGGCGATCGCCGCCGCTCCCGCACCCCGCGGGTGATGAGATGACTTGTCCCCTAATGTCCAAATCGGACACGCTCCAGCTCTTCTATCCACTCCAGCATAGTGGCAGGTTGGTTCGTTCTGCTATGACCAGCCCACCCGGACCCCCTCCCGGAACCCCTCCCGCTTCATCCCCGACCGTCACAGATCCCAGCCCACACACCACCTCCCCCGCCGAGACCAACCGCCCGATTCACAACCCGTGGCAACAAGTCCGCGAGCTCTGGGTAAACCAGGCTCTGGAGAACGATGACCTCGATGCGCTGAGGCGGATCTCGGCGCTGCCTGGGGGGTTTGGGGGGCTGCGGAAGAAGGTGTGGTGAGTCGGCCGCTTCGTGGCGGGCTTGCTGAGATACGAGGAGCTTTAGCGCTGGGTTTTGGAAAGGGGGGGGGTGGAGGCTGACCGGAAGACGGCAGGCCGGTGCTGTTGCGCGTGCATGCAAATGAGCCAGACAATATTGGCAAACCAGCCAACGCGAACGAGGAGGCTACACCGGCTGCGACGAATCTTGGCAAGCCGGCCAACGCGAGCGAGGAGGCTCCTCCGGCTGCTACGGACGAGGCGAAGCCCGACCAAGCGGAAGGGGTCACTCCCTCTGACCGGCCCTCACCGTCCTCCAGAGCCGATACGGGCGGTCCCGAGCCACTCAGTGACGGTCCCGAGGCAGGTCCATCGTTACCATCGTCTCCTGTGCCTCTGCCGCCGCACCAAGACGAGAACCAAGTCCACCTCGATACCAAGCGGTCTTTCGTGACTTACCCCCGAGGTGCGCCCCCCTCCCCCGCCCATACCTCCACTTCCCCCTCACCCATCATGTCCCCTCGTCTGTCCTACGCCTTTACACATGGAGACGTTCCGGGATCAGGCCTTGGTCGCTACGTAATTCTGAATCTAATGGGCAGTATGCTGGCAACAGGGTTGACGCCCGACAATAAGCTTGCTATGCAGGCGGATCTGGACGACTTGATCGTCGGTGTGTTGCGCAAGTATCCCAAGCTGAGCTATTTCCAGGTGGGCCTCCCCCCTCCCCCCTCCCCTCTCGCGTCTGAAATACACTCACACCGGGCTTTTTCACTAACCGCCCGTCACTCCCGCGCCGGCGCACAGGGATACCACGACATCCTCTCAGTCCTGTACCTCACGTTCATCCCGCCGAAGCCCCCGGGCCCTCCGTGGCGGAGAGTCAAATCTCGCGGGGCGGCGTCGCGAGCGTCGCGGAGCAGGTCGAGGCCTGCGGGTGAGCGACAGGTGAGGCCGGAAGAGGATGAAGTGGGAGATGAAGGCGAGGGGGGCGAGGGGCGTGGGCGTGAGGGTGGGCGTGGTGAGCGTAGGCGTGAGGGTGAGGGTGGGGGTGAGGGTGAGGGTGGGAGTAGGGTGGCACAGCCCAAAGAGGAGACTCTCAAAGACGCCCTCGCAGACTACCCGCCGATCCCAGAGGACTCGAGAGACACCCCGGAGTGGCAGGAGCTCCGTCGATGCGCGGAGGCAGTAAGTCTGTACCGCGTGAGGGATGCGATGGGTTCGGGGATGGAGGGAATGATGGGGCTTCTACGGTGTGTCCTTGGTGTGGTCCTCGTCGCATCGGGTTTTTCACGATCAACGATCTGGGAAGGAAGCCTGAAGGAAGCCTGGCTGACAGATCCCCGCTCTGCCCTTCCCCCCCCCACCCCCCACCCACCCACCCCTGCGAAACACACACACACACACCCTCGTCCACCCGTCAGGATCCTGAAAAACCTCCTTCGTACAGCCGACCCCTCCCTCGCACACTTTGCGTCGTCCATCTCCCCCATTCCCAGCTTACCGTTCTTCGCCCTCTCGTGGGTGCTCACTCTTTTCTCGCACGACTGCGACGAGCTGGAACCGGTGCAGAGAGTGTTTGATTGGATGTTGGGGCGGAATCCGGTGGCCGGGGCATACCTCGCTGCAGCTGTGAGTTTTATTTTGGGTTCTACGGACGGGCAGGGGCTGGAGGCGTGGTGTGGGGGGGCTGCTTAGTGAGCTGGTGTGCATGGGGAAGATCAACAGGCTGATCCGAGGACGTGGCGGACAGATCTTGATGGCCAAGAAATCGCAGATGCTCAGAATCACAAAATCCCTCGGAACAGAGTACGCCGAGGACCCGTCCCTCCTGCACCCCTTGTTCACCCGTCTGCCACCTCTCTACCCCGACACCCCTGCTGCTCCGTTTCCTCTTCCCTCATCTGCGGCACATGCCGGCTCGCCCTCTCCGAGGAACCAGAGGGAAGAGAACGAGGCGAATCCGTACGATCCCCTGCCGCTATCACGGGTGTTTGCGCTCGCCGACGAGTTGATGGAACGGTTCCCGTGGGACGGGGATGCGGTGCAGGGGCGCAAGATTATGGGTGAGGGGAGCGTGGTGCTGACCTATGAGCGGGAGGTACGAGCAGGGACCGCAGAAGGCGCGCTGGGGATGGTGGACGTGGACGTAGTCCTCCCTGGGGCGGGGATGCCTTCCCCCTCGGACGACGAGGACGAGGACGCGCAAGTCGGCAAGCGGCACCCACCGCGATCCAAGCTCCTGCGCCCCTTGTCGTTGCGTCTACCGCGGAACCGATTGGGCACGGCGCTCGCGCTGGGGGTGCTGCTTGTCGGGGTCGGCATTGCGGTCTACGGCGTGAAGGCGGGTGGAGGGGGGGGAGGGGGCGCGGGGTGGAGGAGGTGGTGGGGCGCTGTGGCTCGCGGGTGGGCTGGGAAGGAGGGGAGGAAGGTGTGGGCTGGGCTGAGGGATGTGCTCTAGGTGTGGATGCATGCACGTGCCTGTGTCGTCAGCAGGTAGTCACCACGCCCAGAACGGGCAACTGCGCGGGTGGGCCGGAATGCGGGTCCGGGGGCCGGATGGCGCGGCGGGGGCCGGGGCTGTTGCCCAAGTTCCCTGAGTGCGGCACGGCACATTGGGCGTTTCCGCCGGATGCCGCAGGGGGGTCGGATACCCCAGGGTGGATCTGCGGGGGTCCCTGAGAGTTCTCACGGCGGCGTCGTGTCCCGCGACGGACGCTCCGGGTGAACGCGCTCGCGGCTGGGCACACCGTCGGGGTGGGGGCTAGTGGCTCGCCCCATCTCCTCTTCCTTCTTCCTTCTTCCTCTCTTCCTTCTTCCTCTCCCATCTCCACCCCCCTCCCCCCCGCTTGTCACCATGAGCGCACTCACCAAGGAGAACCTCGACCAGGTCCCGGGTACGTCCACCACCCCCCTCCCCCAGCTCCCCCGCCTCCACCACAGCGGCCCCTACCAATCTCCTTCCCGCAACCGCTGACCACCCCGCCCCTCCCCCTCCTCTCCCTTCTCACACCCCACCACCGCAACCACTACGACCACCACGGATATCCCGCCGTGCACAGGCTCGCCCACCTCCTCCCATGGGTCCCGCACGCCCTCCCTCCACCAGCCCGAGATGTCCCGACGCTCCTCCATGTCGGCCGGGCACCCTCACTCCTTCAAGCAGGTCGACACATCCCAGATCGGCGTGCCTATCGTCACTCCACGTGCGTCCCCTCTGCCCCTCCTCCCCTCCCTGCGCTGCTAACGGACCCTCGCCCCCACGCACACGCACAGGCAAGGAACGCCCTGGCCACCAACGCTCCCTCACCGGCTCGTACTTTCCCGTCCAGAAGGGCTTCGTCGACATGGAGGGCGAGTGGCCTGTCGGGGACGAGACGACCTGGAAGACGGCGCTCAAGGCTATGGAGATCGACAAAGAGGACCCGCAGGACGTGGCGAACACGATCGTGAGGCATGTGGCAACCAGCTTGGCGAGGCAGCCGGCCAACATCGATGAGGTGAGTTCCCTCCTGGGCGGGGAGGCGCGAGGCGCAGGGCTGATCCGTGTCGGATGAATGCGTAGGCTGGCGCGTACCAAGCCACCGCACTGTCCGTCCGTGACCAGCTTCTCGAGTAAGCCAGCTTCTGTTTCATAACCTGTCGCATACCGCTGACCTACACTCCCGCCCAGGCGCTGGAACGAGACCGCCATGTAAGCTGCTGTACATGCTGCCGTCACTCCAGCTTACCAACCGATGCGTGCCCTCGTAGCTACCACACCGCCAAGGCCCCCAAGCGCATCTACTACCTCTCCATCGAGTGGCTCATCGGAAGGTCCCTAGACAACGCCGTGCTCAACCTGGGCATGAGGAACACGTACGAAGAGGCTAACAGGAAGCTCGGCTTTGTGTGTCTCTCTCGTTGACTTGACTTTGCAAGCGACCTCGGCAGGGCAAGCTGACGATGAGCGCGGTAGAACTTTGAAGACCTGCTCAATGAGGAGCGTGATGCCGGTCTGGGGAACGGCGGCCTCGGTCGTCTTGCCGCGTGCTACGTGGGTTCCTATCATCACTGCTTTCCACCTGTATAGCACTGTACAGGGAACCGTTGCTGATCCCTAGTTCGACCCCAGATTGATAGCATGGCGACGCTCAACCTGCCTGGCTGGGGTTACGGTCTCAGGTGCGTCCTGCCGTGGCTAGCCTGAGGTCAAGGTGGAGGGCAGTGACCAGGACGACAGAGACAGCTGACAGAATGTTGCGCTTATAGGTACAACTATGGGATCTTCAAGCAGCTTATATCCAACACAGGCGAGCAGCTTGAGGCCCCCGACCCTTGGCTCGACCGCGAGAACGTGCGTTCCAATCGTTCTACTCCCACCCACACCCGCACTTACCTACCTAACACCCCCCCGCACAGCCATGGGAAATCGGCCGCCTCGACGTCACCTACCCGATCCGCTTCTACGGCCGCGTCGAGTCCGTCCCCAACAGTGACAAGGCCATCTGGTCCGGTGGCATGGAGTGTCTGGCTGTCGCGTACGACACGCCTATCCCTGGGTACGGGACCAAAAACTGCGCCAACATCAGGCTGTGGAGTGCCAAGCCTGTGCAGGGCTTTGACTTGAACTCGTTCAATGGTGGGTCGCTCGCCGTTGCTGGGCTACAGTGCTGGGACAAGAGAGCGTGACCTGACAACGAGGTGCAGCGGGCAACTACGAAGCGAGTGTCGCGGCGAGCAGCGAGGTCGAGAACATTGTGAGTTGCCGTCACCAACGCCAATCTCATCCAAGATCTCGTCGCTTGGATCGGGCTGGCAAGCTAACCAGGTGGGTGGCGTGTGCAGACTCGTGTGTTGTACCCCAACGACAACATGTACGCGGGCAAGAAGCTGCGTGTCATGCAGCAGTACCGTGTGTCCCTCTCCACCTGTCCAAACAGTCCTGACTGCACTGACACTCTCTTGACTGTAGTCTGGGTTAGCGCCTCCCTCCAAGACATTCTCCGCCGCTTCACAAAGCTCGATCTCCCGTGGACCGACCTCCCGGACTACGTCTGTATCCAGATGAACGATACGCACCCGACGCTCGCTATCCCCGAGCTGATGCGCATCCTGATCGATGAGGAGGAGATCGACTATGCGACCGCGTGGAAGATTACCCAGAAGGTGTTTGCTTATACCAAGTGAGCTTCATAAGTGTTATCCCCGCTGGCGGGGGGATATGGAGCTGACGGAAGCGATAAGCCACACGGTGCTTCCCGAGGCACTCGAGAGGTGGCAGCTCGACTTATTTGAAAGTCTCTTGCCGAGGCACTTGCAGATCATCTACAAGATCAACTTGTACGTCTTACATCAGCCAATGTCCACGTGACCGCTGACGTATCTTGACTGGGTGTAGCGAGTTCATGGGTCTCGTGGCCAAGCGTTGGCCTGTAAGCCTCATCATGTGCCTTGAAGGCACCCGACTTGCCACGCGGGCGCCGGAAGCTGATGTAGAGTCTGTGGGGTGTAGGGCGACGTTGACCGTCTCAGGAGGATGTCCATCATCGAAGGTGAGCTTATTCCTCAGTGCACATAGTTTTGCCGGGACCATGGAAGCTGACTATGTGGAATGTGCAGAGGGCACTCCCAAATATGTGCGTATGGCGTACCTCGCCATCGTCGCGTCCTTCAAGGTACGTTCTCCGGCCCCGCCTATCGACAACTACCTTTTCCCATCATTGTACGGGACATATGATGGAGGCTGACAGTTCTGCTCCTGCATTGTCGGAAACAGATCAACGGCGTCGCGGAGCTGCACAGCCAGCTGCTGCAGGCTACAATCTTCAAAGACTTTGTGGAGTACAAGGGAAGGGATGCGTTCACGAATGTGGGTGTGACGCGGATTTGCTCGGGTCGAGGAGGTGAACTGTGCTGACGGGTTCTTGTTATCGGTGGGATCTAGGTCACGAACGGTATCACCCCTCGCCGGTAAGCCGAATACTGCCGGGCTGATCCCACGCACACAAGTCTCCACTGTCGCTGACGCGCATACAACCGGGTCTCCTGCAGATGGCTGCTCCAGTGCAATCCCCAGTTCGCGGAGCTCATCACCCACACCTTGGGCAACGACCACTGGCTCACCCACCTTAAAACGCTCAAGAACTTGCTGCCGATGGCGGAGAATGCCGACTTTAGGAAGGCGTTTGTAGCGATCAAGATGGAGAACAAGAGGAGAGTGAGTCTGGCCGCGAAGGTAGCGGGGGTGGCTAGGTGGCTGTGAGGAGTCGACGATGGCCGATGAGGTCGATGGAGTGAAGCGGGTGAGGAGCAGTTGCGGCGCTGATGCTGTCTCTTGTGTAGCTCGCAGACTTGGTCGAGGCCGAGCTTGGGATCACTCTCAATATTGAGAGCTGCTTCATGACCCAGATAAAGCGTCTCCACGAGGTAAGCAATCACTTGTCGCTATCGCTAGCACACAGCAACATCCATAATCACAAGACACCAGCTCACACCTCACGTCTCACAGTATAAGCGCCAGACGCTTAACCTCTTCGGCGTCATCTACCGCTACCTCCTCCTTAAGGCTGCCTCGCCCGAGGAGCGCACCAAGTTCACCAAGCACACGGCCATCTTCGCCGGCAAGGCCGCCCCGGGCTACTATATCGCCAAGCTTGTCATCCGCCTGATCAACAACGTCGCCCGCGTGGTTAACAACGACCCCGATATCGGGGACTATCTCAAGGTCGTCTTTATCCCTGATTACAGTGTCTCGATTGCCGAGATTCTGGTGCCGGCGTCAGATGTGAGCGTGCAGATCAGTACGGCGGGGACGGAGGCGAGCGGGACGAGTAATATGAAGTTGGCGTTGAACGGGGCGTTGCTGTTGGGCACTGTGGACGGTGCCAACGTCGGTGAGTCAGCCCCCCCCCCCCCCCCTTACACACACACATTCCACCCTCCCCTCGGCCATCTGAATCTAACAACACCCACCCTTCCCCCCGTAGAAATCGCCGAAGACGCTGGCGAAGACCAGTCTTTCCTCTTCGGTCACCTCGCCGAGCAGGTCGACGGCGTGCGCTATACCAACACGTACCAGCCCACCCCGCTCGTCGAGCGCTCGCAAGAGCTCGACAAGGTTTTCAAGGCTATCGAGAAGGGCACGTTTGGGGAGGGCTCAATCTATGAGTCTTTGCTCAAGACCGTGTACGAACACGACTACTATCTCGTACGTGTAAAGAGGCAATGACTGTTTACACGACCCTGCGCTGACACGAACACAACCGAACCCTAACCCCAACCCGTACCCAAACCCGACCGACAGGTGTCGAACGACTTTGGCTCGTACCTCTCTGCCGAAGCCCTCATGGACGAGTGCTTCCTCAACGACAAGACAGAGTGGACCAAAAAATCCATCATCACGGCCTTCAACATGGGCGATTTCAGCAGCGACAGGTCGGTGCAGGACTATGCGGATGGGATTTGGAGTGTGGAGCCGTGCGAGGTCCCCGGTGGGACCGATTAGGCGGGAGGCGGGGAGCGGGGGGCGGGGGACGGGGGGATGTGCCGAGCACCGGTGGCTAATCTCGTTTCTTGAGGGTGGAGTCAAGAGCAAGGAGTATGGATGAAATATGGAAAATTGTAGAACGCGCTAGGAAATGAAATTAAACTGTGGTCTAATCCCTGAGTGTGTGCTTATGGGATCCGGAGAGCCGCCCTCGCCGCCTCCGTCTCTTGTCTTCCCTCCTTACATGCGCGAGACTGGGTGCGATACATACAGTGTGTCACAATTACCTCTATCTATACAGTACTGAAACTGTGCTTGCTTGCTCACGCGGTGTCATGGATAGGATCGTCCACTCATTTCTCTACGCCCACTCGTCAACCAGTGAGGTATATCTATCTATCCATACATCTAAACTTCCACTGGTTTACCCCGCAAGCTACATACAACGATGATTCTACACCTTTTCTTCTCCTCTTACCTACCGGAAACCCGCCATGGTCATTCGTCTTCAGATCCTCCTTCAATATACTCTTCCCCTTCTTCCATATACTCCTCTGCTTCTTCCATATACAACCATCCGTCCATATGATTATACTCTCCGTTCATATACTTGTCGTACACGATTCTCCACTGTCGTACCAGTAGTTCAGCAGTTTCGACGTCCGCAACATGTAGAATCTTCGGGCAGACCTGGTCGATACGGCACACAGGATTCTCCAGGTACGCCGCGAGCTCGGAGGGGGGGAGAGGAGAAAGGAATGGGTGATGTGAAGCATCCACCTGGCTTGCCTCCAGGTGAACGACTGAGACGAGAGTCGTCCATGTGTGGCGCGTTCTTTTTCGTCTATCGGCTTTCCCGGCTGCGAGGAAGGGCAAGGATCAGCCCCCATAATCTGAGTGGCAGCATTAAAACAAGGCAAAACTGTACCGTTCAGAGCCGCGTCCAGGCATCGATCCGTGTTTCTATTACGCGCAGACTCGTGCTGACCTCGGCCTGCCGTTGACAAAAAGGCTTCTCCGATTGCTTCAGAAGACTGAACGTCAGAAACTGTAATGATAATGGAAGAGATGACTTACCTGACAGAACCTCAACGTGCCCTGTCACACTTCTCCTTCTCCCTCCCGCTCCTTCTTGCAGGCACTGTTCCACTGCCACGTGGGAGAGAGGGCGCGGCGCTCAGCTTCGAGACAAGAGACAACAGCAACTCAATCATATTCCTATGCACACCGGCACGTCCCGGCCCTCGTCCCCGCTCTCCTCATCATCCTCGCTCGCACTCCCAGTTCCACTAGCATCCTCCTCAAACCCGCTCTCCCTGCCATGCCCGCGCCAACGGACATGGGCGCCAGCCCCCCTCGCCGAGTCCATTTCTCTCTTCCCTTCAGTGGTGCCTTACCGTGACCCTAGGGCTGACCTGTGGCTTTGTCTTTCCTTCTGGTTCACTCTCGGCATTCGCGCTATGGGATCTCCGACACTGCCACCACCACCACCACCTCCTGCTCCTCCTCCTCCTCCTCTTCCTTCCCGTATTTCATCCCTCTTCATAGGGTTCTGTGTCGTCTCTTCCCGACTGGCACTTTTACCTTCTCTCAATTACAACTTCCCCCTCCCCCTCCCCCTCCCCCTCCCCCTCCCCCCCCCCTAACCACGGGCCGATCCACCAACAAAACCCGATACACCATCTCGGACCACTGCAACCCATCACCGGCCGGTACCCGGCTATGCTCTGGGTGAGACCCCAAGCTCGGAGGAAGGACAGGTCGGGGAAGGGAGATGATCCGGCAGGGACGTTTCCGTTTCGGTTTGAGAAGGGGTGCGGGTGCAGGTGGGTGATGAGAAGAGGTGGGAAAGGGAGGGGTATAGGGAGGGTGAGCGGGAGCAATCGAGGAGTACTGATGGATCGGGGAAGGTGCGATGGAGGGGGTTGCCAGGGTGGCGGCGGCGGCGGCGGCGGGGGTAGTGGGGCTGGAGAGTGAAGAGAGTGAACAGAGTGAAGAGAGCGAAGGTGAGGGGGTCGATGGAATAGGTGTGCCGATAAGTGTAGCGGAAGCTACCATGTGTGGGGTGGATGGCGAAGGGAGTGGAGGAGGAATGGGGCCCTCTGGGATGAGCGGGTTTGGGGAAGAGGAGTGGCACGGCGAGGTGTTAAGCCGGCGCCTCTTCTTGGGATGACAAGCTTAGGGAGAGCACACATGAGCTGGGAGCGAGACCAGTAATGCAAGCCACTGCTTCCCTAACTCACCCGCCGTCCTCTCCTCGTAGTGCTCTGCATATACGGCCCCATTCCCACCGAGATCACCACCGAGATCGCCGCCGAGATAGCCACCCGTTTCGGGTGTGGGGAGGGCTTCAGGAGGAGTGGTGGCTAGAGGAGTAGAAGGAACGTCTGCGTGCCAAGTTTCCCGGATCAGCCCCATATGTGGCCCGCCCGTCAGACTGCATCATGTGGGCATACACGAGTTATGGGCAACTAGCTCGGCGGAATGCGGTTCAGCAGGCTGTGGCCAGTCCTCCAGAGCCACGGGCACATCCTCGGTAATTGGGCCTGTGGTATCCGAGCCCTGTTCGACGCCTTCCAAGGACACTTTTGTTGTTTAGAGTCAATGTATGCTCG
>JANBXI010000076.1:0-55320 GCA_024271845.1 Cryptococcus sp. VH57_BW
CTATACGCTTGGCAGGGGGGCAGCGTGGGCCGGCTGTGGCGGACTGGGTGGATGTATCAATATACGTTGGAGGCGAACAGTTCCGGGTATCGTGTTGCATCATGCCTCTTCGAACCCAGTAGCTGAGCTCGAGGCGTGTCGACTCGAGCAAGGCGCGGAGCTCGTTGTCGTCGCGGGGCCGATCAAGATGGGGTGGGGAGGGGCGGGTGACAGTGAGGATGGTGGGTTTATCGTCTTCCTCTGTGGTGTCTGAGAGAGGACGGCGAGCTAACACCGGGGTGGATGTCTGTTGGAAGCGGGCAGGAGGCTCATCCTGAGAGGCGACTGACAGCCACCTTCCATCATGAGAACAGGTCCTTCTTGTACTGCCCACCACAAGCCAGGGTGGCTGTGAAGTACGCTTCGAGCACAGCGATGTGCTTGATGAGTTGCTCTGGGGTGACCCTGGTGTCGAGGTAGTGGGGATAGTCGCGAGGGAATGGGAGTGGCGAGTGATGTGAGCTGGTGGGTGCGAGAGAGGGTGGGTGATGTGATGGAGACGGTGGTAGAGAGCGCGAGATGGATGGGCAGGCTGAGAGGTGAAGACGGGAGAGGATGGCTGATGGGCAGGTGATGATGGTGGTGTGGGGTTGATGGTGTCTGCATCCTTCACCTCCTCACTCTCTCCTTCGCTTCTCTCACACTCCTCTTCCTCACCTGCGCTCTCTTCCACCTCACCCTGGTACTTCTCATCATGCCAGTACCAGCCTTGCTCGCTGGCATCCCAGCCAATTTGCCTGCCGTCCAGCTCTTCCAAGCCCTCAGCCTCTTCCTCATACTCCTCTGTCAGTGCATGGCGGCCTGCTTGATGTTCCTCCATCGCCATATTGGCAAATTCGGCTGCTGTTTCAGTCCAACTCCTGAGCCATGCTACAGAGCGCGGTTGATTCTGGTTGGGCAGGGTGCCAGCTGATGAGGAGGTATATGGTGATGATGGTGAGGGGTGGATGGAGTAGCTGGGTGGGCGGGGGGAAGTTGAAGAGGCGGTGGTATACCAGGAGTAGTGATAGAAGTTGGGTGGAGGGTACGGGCTTGCGCTGACAGCGGTCACTGCTGCTGATGCCACCGCCGCTCTCACGCTGTCATTCCCCCACACCCAGTCATATGTCGGCGCCCCCATCCACACAATCTCCTCCCCGACCTGGTTGGCCAACTTCTGCGCCAGAGCAGCGCATAGGTCGCCCTTCTCTCCATACCCCAGCACAACCGCCTTGTCTGCAGTGTGCGCAGTCTCTCTCTTCAGCGCCGCCTTGACCTCTGCCCTCAGCGCCTCCTCTGACTGCTGTCCACTCATGGAGTCTCCAGTGTCCTCTCCTGGCTGGTGGGTGGAGCCGTGGGTGTGTTGTAAGGATAGAGGGAGCTCGGCGAGTGATTGGTGCCGTAGATGGGGAGGGCGGAGGGCGGAGACAGCAGGATAACGCTGGAGGAGTGATGAGTCGGTGGGTAAAGACGGAGGGGAGTCTGTAGGTGGTGTGCACGGTGTGTGGGCAGTGTGGAGGGACTGTAGACGGTGTGGATGGAGGGGTATGCCCCTCCCGGTCTGAGCGCGAGTGCTGTAGCGCTGTTACCGCCGTTTTTCGGCGTCGGTGGTTCGGTGCAGTAGGTGGGGACGGAGCGGTGGGTACTGGCCGTCGTTGGGCGCAGCTGTACGGCGATTGGGTGACAGACGGCGTGAAAAAAGTGTAAGAGGGGTGGCCCCCTCTTCACTGACTGGCTGGCGGACAGCACGGACGGCGACAGTGGGTAGAACGGCGAGGGTGGATCGATAGGCGCGACAGCGATAGCACGACAGTCAACCAATATGCATGCCTGAGACACAGAGTCAGATAACAGAACGGCACACAACCATCCACGATGCAAGAGCACTCGAGGAAATGGGGCAAGAAACGGTGGTGGAGATGTAGATAGAGGAGTCGAAGGCTCACCTGAGACACAGAGTCAGATAACAGACTGTGTGGCTCAAGGTAAGCGAAAGAAGCTGTCGTGGGCTGTGGAATCACACTCACACGGCACACAACCATCCAAGATGCAAGAGCACTCGATGAAATGGGGTAAGAAACGGCAGTGAAGAAGTGGATGGTCGCTGTTCAAGCCCCGAGGTGTGAACTGCGAAAGTGTCGCGAACGCGGCCAGATACACGTGGCATTAAAAGGGAGCAGATATCCTCTTCCTCGCGCGTCAGCCTAATGCCTCAGATGCGACACGATGGTGGATGCAATAGACTGAGTGGGTAAGAGCCCATATGTCTGACCAGGACAGGCAATACAGACACAAGCGATGGTAGTTTCATGCAATGTATTGCTTTTGAAATGATATATTTGCAACAGCACCCTAAGCCTTCTCCTCGGCCTTGCTCTCCCCGTTGGTCTTGCTCTTCTTCTTCTTGGGCGCACGGAGGGGCTGGGCAATGAGCGCGGCAAGCTCTTCGTCCTCGATCTTCTTGGAGGAAGACACCTTGTCACTGAGATGTCAGCGATGTATTTCTGATTGTATGGACTTACGCAGAGTACCAGGCAGGAGTCGGGGAGAGGAGGAGGGGGCCGGCAGGAAGGAGAGCGACTGGAGCGCTGTTAGCATCGCATCTAAGTAACGGAAGGGAGGGGCCACTGACTGGTGAAGAAGAACTCAGCGACGATGGTCCCAGGAGCGGTCTGGACGATGTCGTAAGGCTTCAGAAGGCCTATGAACAGAGTCAGTGTCACATCACATCGAGGATCGCCCACTCGCACACACCGTGGGAAACAGCCTCCTGAACACCCATCCTCGCCCTCTTCTCGTCATCGAGAGCCCGGAGAGAGAAGGGGAAAGCTCCAGCCTTCTTCTGGATCTCGGAGAACACGGCACGGGAGGTCTTCATCTTGAGCTGGTAGTTGACGTCAGCCCGCTTGTAGATGGAAGTTCGCGAGGGGTCGGCCTTGGCCTGTACAGGGAGTTAGCATCGGGCACAGGGCGGACCAATCTGAAATGACTCACCTTTCCGTTGCTGCCCGAGACGACAAGGATATCGACTCCGTAAACCTCGCCCTCCTCAAAGGTGGCAGTCTCGTGGTCCCTCTTGAGCTCTGGGGAAGGGTTCAGCAGTATGCGCTTCTTTCCGTCCGTCACGTTCTTCTCGTGCTGGCAGCTGAGCATACCCTCCACGCCGACACAGTCGTAAGACTTCGCAGCCTTCTCCACGGCCTCGGTGACGTCCCAGTTCTTCGCGCCAACCTTCAGCGTCCTCATGGCGACCTGGGCAGCGTCGTAAGCAGCCTTGATGGCGTCGGCGGCGACACCGTCGGTCTTGGTGGAGAGGTGGATAGTCTCGGCGTGGGTGACGGCGTAGCCGTCCAGCTGGATACCGAACATGACCTTGACAACATCGCCGTCCTTGAGGACAATCTCGGGGTCAGAGGGAAGGGGGGAAACGTGGGAGACGACGTTGTTGACGGAAATTGAGGTCGGGAAAGCAGAGCCTGTGGCGTAAGCTACATTCACATGTGGTTGCACTCACCCTTGCCGACCTTGACACCGTTCTTGGCCTTGTTCCACAAAGGAGCGACGGCCTCGCCGACGAGCTTGTCACCCCTGCAACAGCGTCAGCGCCCGAAGCGGACATCTGCGAAGTACGACCTACTCGATACAGAGGTCAAGGACCTTTTTGCCAGCCGTAATCTGGGGGATCAACTTCTTCAAGACCTCGCTCACAGCCTGACCGGCAGTGGTGTACTTAGTGAGGCTAAACAGACCGATGGAGTAATATTAGCTCGCTTGACCGTGCGGAGCCGAGCGCCAGACGTACGCATCATTGCTGAGGCCCTTCTCAACCTCCTTCTCGGCCTTAGCCTCGGCTTGGGGGACGTTCTTCTTGAGGTCGACGGATGGCTCGGTGGACATGGTGTATGTGGAGTGGAGTGGTGGTGTCTGGAGTAAATACGCCTGAAGAGCAGCAATGGCGGCGGCGCATGACCATGAACAACGCGAAAATGTTGAGTGGTGATGTCACAACTCCCCTGCATGGCAACCTCCGAAAACTCCGTTGAGTGTGGCACGCGAGCCGATACCAAAGAGCCTCGCCCTAACTCATATCTATCTCTCCTGTCTTGAGTTCTTGTTCTGTCTGCCGTCCATACTACGACCGCTCACTTCAAGAGTACATACCCGGATATCGCGTACATTGTACTGGACGACCAGAACGACCAGCGCCCCCCCCGCAAAGTGCCCTACGCAGCGGTCCAAGGCTAGGCTCGCACGCAATCAAGCTTCATACCTGGCCATACAGCCACATAATGGTGCGCCAAATAGAGCGAGTGCTTACATGGACATGTAATCTGTGGGGACGTATCGTAAAATTTCATATACATTTCCAAATCCCCCGGCCTGTCACCTATTGCGCTTTATATCAAAGACCCGGGCGTCCCCAGAGTCTTCTTCCCGTCCCAAACCAAGCGGCCACCCAGATATGTGTTGACCACCACACCATGCAGTGTCTTGCCGATATACGGCGACACCTTGTTCTTGAATTGGAGGGAGTCCTGCCAGTATATCAGCATAAGTGCAACACTGAACATGGCAGATCCGACGCACCAATGACACCTTAAAAGAGGCCTTGGGGTCGAACACCACAAAGTCCGCCGAAGCGCCCACCGCGATCGCCCCTTTCTTCCCTTCCAGTCCCAGCTGTTTGGCCTGAGCATGGCCGAGCCACTCCACCACCCTTCCCAGTTCGACCTTCCCCTGCAGCTCGGTCCACATCAACGATAGGCCGAAGCCCAAGCCTGACACTCCTCCCCATGCCTCCATGAAGTCACCCTTCTTGAGCTCCGGCACGCAGGGCGAGTGGTCCGACACCACGTAGTCGATAGTGCCATCAAGGAGGGCCTCAATGAGCTTCTTGCGGTTCTCGTTGTCGCGGATGGGAGGGCACGACTTGAACTGGGTAGCGTTGGCAGGGATATCCTCCGCCTGGAGGCAGAGGTAGTGGAAGCAGGTCTCCACTGTGAGGTTGGCGAGGCCGTTTGCTCGTGCCTCCTGGATGAGGGGCACAGCACCAGCAGCAGACAGGTGTACAATGTGGAAGCGGAGGTCCGGGTACTTGCGCGCCACTTTCAGGACCAGCTGCAAAGCCGAGATTTCCCAAGATGGAGGCCTCGACTTGACAAAGGTATCGTAAAGGCTGGGGTCAGGGTGGTGGGGCATGTGGGTGTGCCCCTCCATCTCAGCATGGAAGAGGATAAGAGCGTTGGTGCCCTGTGTTGCACATCAGCCGAGTACCTCGGGCTATATGAGAGACTCACCTTCAGAGCATCACATGCCCGTATGATGTCTGCCTCCTCAACGCAAGGGAACTCCTGGCTAGGATTTCAGCTCTCGGACATGCCGTCGACCACTTACCGAGGAACCATGACTCACATCGACACCAGACTCGCAGAGGAAACACTTGAATCCCTTCACCCCGCTCTTCCACATGGCTGCCAGCTCACCCTCGTTACCCGGGATAAGGCCACCCCAGAACCCGACATCGGACTTGACCCCCACACGCTTCGCCTCGGCTCGCTTGCACGCCAAGCCATCTACGGTGGTGGTGGGAGGGATGGAGTTGAGAGGCATGTCAATGACGGTGGTAACACCGCCGCTAACAGCGGCGGCGGTGCCGGTCAAAAACCCCTCCCACTCGGTGCGGCCGGGTTGGTTGAGATGTACATGCGAGCTGAGTCTAGAGTTAGCAAAGTAGAGCGTGCTGCAAAGCTCACTGATGACTGACTCAATGAGCCCGGGTAGCAAGACCCTAGACTCTTCAATCTGCACAGCTTCTCCCTCGCCGCGAGCTTCTATTCCCGGTTGGACCTCTGTGATGAGGCCCGTCTCGAGGTCGACTTGGATGGTGGCCGGCTGGGGCTTGTAGCTGCCCGGGAGGATGGCATTGGGGGCGACGATGGATATGGTGGTCATTGCTGTGGGTGGTGGTCGATTCGAAGCGGGAGGTAAGGTATGGGTGAGGATGGGAATAGAGTTGAAACGGGGGAGTTGCCCAGAAAAGATAACAGAACAACTGTGGAGCATTAGAGTGCAGTAGTGCATGCAGGGGTGAATTCCGCCCGGGGTTACAAACAGCCGATAAGATTGTCCCGAACATCGCGGACTCTCGGCCGCCCCATTGGCTATACATCACAGTTTCCCACCCCCGGCCCATGTGGTCATGCATCCATGTGCATATGTATATATTGTACGGCCATGCATATGCATCGCTGTGCACAGCAACTGGTTTACAACTCAGTCCTAAAGAGGCACTCTCCCAGCCACCACCCAGTCGTCAGCAGTACCTTCGCACTTCACAATCGCTATCTCCCTAATCTGGATGCGACCAAGATCTCCAGCATCTACTCTCCCAGCCAGCTCGTCCCGACGATCCTTTGTAACGTCGCCATAAAAGAGACTCAGATGAGGAAAATATGGCTTGTCTATCTGCACTTTGAAGGCATCCTGGCAGCTCTGGCGCAGGGCCAAAAGGAGCGGTGTAGGCTTGACCGGCGCCAGCACAGATTGATAATAGTGCGTGCCGCTCTGTGCAGGGAGAAGGTCTACTGCAAAATCATGCAAGGAGTTTGACCCAACCTCTTCTATGATGCGGGTGAGGGTGCGCTGTATCTCTGAGGGCGGCGTGTCGCCTGGGATGGGATGAATGAGGGTGATGTGCGGCCCAAAGACCGGCGAAGAGGTCTCAAAGCTAGCCAGCACTCTGATGATTTGCTGCAACCTTTCATGTTCGGCACCAGCTGGCACAAGCCACAGCGCATAATCTACATTGAAGATACTCTGGTCAGCGTAGGCGTATCAAGCTACCAGGCCGGCTGAGCTCCTCACCCGAAAGGGAATGCGTTTCCGGCATGGTCTTGCCTGGAGAAGCAGGGCGACAGCGACGTGCAAATGTACCCTTGTTGGGATGTGGGGGCAATAGCAGTGCGCTAACACGGCGGTATCGGGGTGATCTCAGCAAGCCAAAACGAAGAGAGATCGTAAGTGTTAAACTTGGAAAGGCAATATTGACAAGGACTAGATCATAATGAAGCGCGCGTCGACTGGCGGAACTAGACCAGTTCCTGTCACCGCTCCTCCAAAGTTTCCTGAGCGTGCTCTGAGCGCTCTGGAGCGGTATGCACATCAGCAATTATATGCATGGTGCAAGGTGTTGGACGCACCCAGACAGACCAGAATAAGCAGGAGCACCTGCCACCGTGAAGGCCCACATGACCGTAGGTAGGGGGGCTGGACATAGCCATCGGGCATCGTCCTCGCCTCCCGCCGGCGGCCGACCTCGAGGAACGAGGAACGAGGGACGAGGACGCGTCTGTCAAATACGTGGGCAGTCCGTCAACCTCGCTTTCAATCATCACAAGCATCTCCTCATTGATGATCATCCACCATGACAGCCTCAAAAGTCCATCTTGTTGTCCTTATCCATGGTCTCTGGGGTGCGTACACTGCTTTACCGGCAAGAGCTGACGTCCAGGCAATCCGTCACATATGTCCGTCGCCCGAGATGAGCTCGAAGCCGCGTGGGAAGGGATCCGTACACGACATGAGATCTCTGGCCCGTCTGAGGACCCGTCCATCACGACTGGAGGCGTCAAGGACAACAAGGAGCTGGTGGTCATGGTCGCTGGCGGGATGACCAGTACGCTGACTTATGACGGGGTGGACGTGTGCGCGAGCCGGGTGGCGTGGGAAGTGGATCAGAAGTTAGCACAGCTTGAACAGGAGGGGAAGGATGTGGTCGAATTCAGCGTCACTGGCTATTCGTTGGGAGGCTGTGAGTGTGTGCAGGTGCAAGCCTTGAAGTCCGCCACTGATGTGACTCACGGGCGTAGTGGTCGCACGGTATCTCGTGGGACTGTTGCACTCTCGCACACCATCCTTCTTTGATAAGCATCACCCCGTGTCGTTTTCAACGATTTCGAGTCCGGTGAGTCACGAGACACGGATCGGTCACTGGGCTTGCTACTGATGGATCATGGTCACCCAGCATTACGGTCTTCCTAGATACAGTGAGCCTCTGCGGACTCCATACTTTTAAGCCAAACGCTGACCTCCCCATGCAGACACCGCTCTATCTACGGTTCTGTGCTGGTTAGGAGCCCGAATCATGTCGCGTTCCGGCGAGCAGCTCTACGTGGTTGACCGCTACTCTGATGAAGACCCTCGCCCCCTCCTGGAGATCATGGCGGATCCTCGTGAGTCTGATCCCCGCCCAGTCCTAGCTGACCATCAGACGGCATCTTCTACCAGGGGCTTGAACAGTTTGACCGTCTACTGATCTATGCCAGCGCGTGAGTCAATACCATCTGAACACAGCTGACAAGCAGGGTGAACGACAACTCTGTACCCTACCCCACTGCTGCCATTGAGACGGTCGATCACTTCGCACAGTGGGACGAGTTGGGGATATCTGTAGACGCCGACGAAGCAGGGATCATCCGATCGTGGAGCAAGGCTGATGAGGGGGTCAAGCCGCTCAAGAAGTCACTCTCAACCTACATCGGCACTCTTCCTCCGGTTTTGCGCTTCAGGTTCCCCTTCAACTACGTGAGTGCATCGTGGCTTTGGGCCCCGCTGACAAGTAGATCATCTTGATCCTCTTCCCTGTCATGCTCCCTATCATCATCCTCTTGATGTAGGTCGCATATCGAGACTCGATACGTATCGCAACTCTAGCTGACATTATATCCAGTCTTTTCCGCCAATCCTTAGACACCAGGAGATCGTGAGTCTATCCCAATCAGGCGCACCACTGACAATCAGAAAGCGCCGTCTTCAACAGCTCGCCCAAACATCCAGCTCTGGTTCCCAACGCCAAGTTGCTTCCGTCTCAGGCATCTCCATCGAGGGTTTACGCCAGATGATCCGTCGTGTTGAGCGCCGCCTCGAATCGGACCTTATTGAGTCGGCAGAGAGTTCATCAGTCACCACCCACACCAAGGGCTCAGTGGATCTTCAAGAGGCGACAATCAAGATCAAACTGAAGGACAGCCAGCTGCGAATGGCGCTCTGGCTGAACAGCTTACCGCTGCAGAAGTTTTTGACTTGGTGGCCTGAAATTTCGAATGCACATGCCACTGCGATCGTCAGGTGAGTAACAGTGTGCGTTGCAGAGACTGGCGCTGACATTGATCAACACAGGGACTCGCATCTCTTCCCCGTGCATGAGCGTGGACGAGGTCTGATCAAGTTGTGGGCGGGAGGGGTGTTGGGACAGAAGACTGTGACATCCATATGATATGAAGTAGCGAGATCATGTAGATATGACAAGTAACACTGGGGTGAAGCATTTACTACGGTGATTGTGTCTCCGGAGGCCCAAGAAGATAACCCAGGTTGAGGATGTTGCGGGAGCTGGAGGAGGCCTGGAGACGAGCCCTAGATCTTGCAGCTGCCACTATGGCACAGTCAGCTCTCCACCTCACAGTTTCCCTCGCCTTATGGTCTTGTCAGCCAGCGGTCTTACTGATGAGCTTGCTGCTGCTGCCAAGATCTGCTGACGACACTGATGACTTCCGCTCCAAGATCCTGCCCATCTCTGCACTCGTCAGGTAGATCTTACAATGTCATCATTCACCATTAATAGGAGTCGACACCAAGTGGGATGAATCCAACTGCACATCTGTTTGTCAACTCTGACATTACTCCTTGCTGCAGAGTCCGCGCTTACCGGATCATTGGCGAAGTGCTCGAGTTTCTGCCCCAAACACATGCTCTTCTCTGTCTCACACCACCTCTTGTCTTTTGATTCCTCAGACTGGTGTGCGCAGGCCTCGGCCGTGGTTTGGTTGTGAGGAGCCGACAAAGGTGATGGAGTGTAAGCGGCACACTGCGATCGGACATTCTTGCTCTTTGTCACAGACGCGATACCTGTGGGTAAGCCCCAAGTGGATAGAACATCGTCGAATAGATCCTGCTGGTGCAGGTCAAACGAGTTTTCTACGGTCAACCTAGATAACTCTGTTTCACGGGATGTGGTACTATCAGCAGCCGGGATGTCAAATGACACAGTGTGATTTGCGCTAGACGGCATAGCTGGTGGTGGGGCCAGCGATTCACAGCCCGGCGTCTGTACTAGAGGCGGATAAATGACCGTCAGCTAAGCTGCGCCTTGCATCACCCACTAACCTTAACATCCTTCCCTCTCTGGGCAGCTGCCAGGGCAGCATCCGGCTTCCGCTTCGCCTGTGACTTGGGTCTGCCTCTGGACATGATCGGACCAGACAACTCGTTATTGGCAGCTAGCAGGTCCTCGAGCTTTGGCACTGGCTTTCGTCGGATGTTGGCCAAACCTTGTGAGTCAGTAGGCACAGCTGATAACGGTTGCCGTGTACGTGATGCCAAGGGTGTACTGGTGGAGAAAGTAGATCTGGGGCCGAAGGGCGAGTCTGCTGGGGGAAGAGTTGATTTTTTCGCCCATGATGGGGCTGGCTGGTTAGCGCGTTTGCTGGGGCTGGCTGTCGGTCCAGGTGCAGGGGCTATATCGGCGTGGGAAGCTGACACATTTCGAAAGTTCTCTTGCTGAACCAGGGAGACCGTACCTCCTCCTACAAGTTTCCGCGGTGGACCGCGGATTGTGGAAGGTCCTGAATATGTCTCTCGAGCACAACTTCGGGCTGCCGTTGAGTGGGAGGTTGTGGTGAATGTTGGTGAAGGGACAGCTGTGAGTTGTAAGCCAGGCGCTACTGGAGTCCCATGTAGGATGGCAACACACCGTAGTGGACTCCAGTATTTGCCCTCGATGACCTAGGCATCTCCTCATTTCCAACCACCTCGAAGCTGAACTCCCTCTGTTCCACCCGCTCCTCGCGCTCACGACGTAGTCCATCATGACCACCTCCCTCTCCCTTCCTTCGGTCGCCTCCTCTTTCGTCTTTCATTTGATAGCGAGGGAGGACACCGAGGGACACAGCACCCTCAACGTGTGAGTAAGGGTGCTGCGGCATTCGTCTGGAGTGTGAGAGCGAGAGAACGCGTCGTATGCGCGACACCACGCCCAAACGAGCTTTGGGTGGTTTGCCAGTCGAGTCTGGGATAAACTCGATGCCCGCCCCACAACATTCTTGGGAGCCTATAGGCTCTCTCAAAGTCCTGGAGGTTGACTTCTGGCCAAATTTGTGAGAGACCATTGCCGATAGGTCGAAGGCGGGACGTGAGACGTAGGTGGGTAGGCGCGGAAAGACGCGGCCTGCGAAGGGCTGGCGATTGTCGCACGATGGATGGGTGAATCGCTGGGGGAAATTGGAGACAAGATGTGGTGTGTGAGGAAACGGGGTATGTAGCGTAGTGTGTATAAGAGTAGAACAGTACTACATACATGAAATCGAACAGTGAAGGAGGCCTGTGCTCAGCGATTGATGTTGATATCCGCAACAGCATTTGCCGTACCACCTATAATAGCCCACTCGTATGCCCGTTGCCTCCATCGGATGGCCATCTTTCATGAGCCTGAAGACGGTCACAACGGGCGTAACATGCGTGTGAAGACTAACTCCAAATGAAGCAACAAGGCTGGCTAGGCCTGGACTTTCATTGACCGGCAGACACTCTCGTCGTCGGTGCCGGCCGATGCCGGTGCGCGCGCATTTCCCTCGATATCGCATCTACGTGTCGTGTTGCTCTTCTCGATTATCTTCTCGCTGCACTAGATTGGTCAAGGGTATACCGCCACCCCAGCTACATAGCACCCCCCCCCCCCCTCCCCCTGGACGATATGCTCGTCATTCGACTGGCGCCCTCTACGGCTTGGATTGCGACGATGGTCATCCCTCGTTTCTCGCGAATCACCACCTATCGTGCCGCGCACTCGCATGCTATTCCCAACACAGACGAGACCTCCGACAAGGCGTCGTCGTCGTTTTCCCAGCAAGCCACCGGAACCAGAAACGCTGATCCTAGAAAGGGGAAGCAACGCCAAGATCCTCTCGCTGAGTCTTACCGGTTTCCGGCAAAGGGCAAGAGCGGTGGGGCGCCCGACCCATTCGAGGTGATGGCTCTCGATCGAGATGCTACTCCGCAGGAGGTGAAGAAACGATGTGAGTCCGCGGTACTGCCTATGGTATCAATGCTGACTTTGATTCAGACTATCAGCTCGCACTCATCCTTCATCCTGATTCATCACATCCATCATCCTCCCCTGACCACTTTGCGACTCTCAACAAAGCTTACAAGCTGCTGTCATCCTCCACCTCGAGATCCTCATTCCTGCGGACAGGTTATGGGTGGGATTTGCCCAACCATCCCATGGTCAGGGACAGCGCAGATGCGGCCATGTATGCTGAAGTCTTGAGGCGGAAAAGGGGGGGAGCGGCGGCATGGGACAACAACTCGCGTGGCTATCGTAACAGCGATGCTGGGCGAGGCGCATGGGGTGGGTTCGACGGCTCCAAGGGGTGGCGACCATATGAGGACATCAATGCTGGATTCCAGACACCCAACACAAACAGCAATGTGAAGGAGGAGCGCTATATGTCCAACAACAATTTTCTCATCGTCCTCTGCATAGCTGTGAGTCGATCTCACGCACCACAGAATCGCGTCTCTATCGCTCCTGACATTATTGAGTGCAGACAGCAGCTGCTGCATGGTTCCAGTTCAATCGGCTAGGTCATGCAGCAGAGTCACATAGGGAGATGCTAGACAAGCAGCACTCTGAGTAAGTCACCCTCTCAACTTACCTTGTGCTGACTCTGGCAGTGCATCACACTCCCTTGCTACTGCAAGGTACGAGGCCGCGACGTTTGGACGGCAGCGTCGAGAGGCAATACGACGCCGTGTGCGGGAAGTACAAGTTATGCAGGAGCTGGAGATGGCGGAGAAGGAGGCGGCGAAGGGGCAGCTTGTACCAGTAACGAATGGGCCTGAACACCCATGAACCATCGTCTGCATGCACGCCTACAAAAATAACAAAATCAATGATCCCAGCAGCGGCCCCCACCAACACACCCCGTTATTCGCACTGCCGCTGTTTACTGGTGCACTGGTTATTGCAGTGCGATTTGTACACGGTATGCCGTGGGGTTTGGAGTTAATGGGGTTTGGAATCCAGCCTACAGAAGCCATCCTTTAGCGGTACATAAGAAGCCAGCCACGTATGCCACCCACCGTATGTAATACCTGTCTGCATCGACCAGTCCGCCGCCATCTCAGTTTTCCACGTCCACATAACCCAGCCAGACTGCAATTGCGATTATCAGCTACATTTTCTCCGACATCTGGATCTACTCACTGCCTGCTCATACACCCATGTCTGCGTCTCGAAAGATTTTGCCAGATAATCTACATACTCGGCACTGAATTTTGAGGGGTTAGAACCTGTTTTGACACTGCAGTCTCCCGTATATTGCAGACTGAGACTGAATAAGCTGTGCTCTAAAGAGGGTGATCCGTGACTCACGCGGCTGAGTTGTTGTACGTGTTGTCGTATCGTGCACCCCGACCACGCCCATTAAGCCAATATGCACAGTCGGTGTTGGCAGCTGCTTGTAAGCGAGGTCTCAGCGAAGGTTGCACTCACGTGTAAACTCCCCCACGATAGTCCAGTGTATGTTGTTCGCAGCTATGAGCGGCTCCGTTTGTCCACAATACCACTCCAGATTCTTCACGTAGCCCATCGAGATGAGATTGAGATCGAACACGGAGTATATGTGCTGCACTGTCAGCGACGCCCCAAGCGCACGGTACTCACAGTGTCCAAGGATACATCATGGTAATCTGGCTCCATCATGAACGACTCCCACGTCTGCAACCCTTGGAAACCTTCGTCAATTGCCACCACCAGCCCCGACTGAGACGAAGCCCCCTGGACAGTCTCATACGCCGCTTGATAGAACGACTTCAACTCGTTGAGCTCATATGTGTTGTAGGGGAACGGCTCGTTGACAAGTTCGATGGCGACGACTGTGTTGTTGTAGAATGCCTGGGTGAACTCTGTGGTCAAGACCTGCAGAGCAGAAAGGGCTCGTGATATGTTGGTGTCGTTGTAAAAGAATTGGCGGGCATCCCGTATGCCCCTGATACGTCGTCAGCGTGCAACCATGGACAGGAAGACGTACGAGTTGTCGAAGCCGTTCTGTCCGCCGGGCACACCATGAAGATCGACCATGACCTGCAGCCGCACACGTTAGTGTCAGCACCTCTATCTGGTTTCAATACGCTGACCTTGAGGTTCAGACCCGCTGCCCAAGTGACGGCGAGCTTCAAATAGTCATACGCGCCGACCAAAAACGGCTCTCCGTTCTGAAGAGGGATCACCGACCAAACTGCACCATGGCCCATGTCAGCTACGCCGCCTGCCACCACACCGCCAGACTCACACCCAATTTGTATCCGAATCGTATTTAGGCCCACAGCCGCGATGCTGGCGATCAGTCAACGTTCCATCGTAGCTACACTTACTCTTGCAGCTCTGTATATGTAAACCAGTTGTTCCAGTGTTTCCGAATCTCTGTCATGGGGTCATCCTGCGTCGCCATGTACTCTCCGTATGTCCACTCGTCGACCACCCAGTCTGGCTTATTTGAGAAGAGCGAAGGCGTGATCCATGGCTGGTGGCGTCAGCTTGATCCGTTGAGTGGCAGACGTACCTCGAGAACGAGCCTTCAGTCAAGTGTCAGCTCAATGATAGAGGTACAGAACCCTGCGAACATGCGACTCACCATCCACCGATGTTGACGCCTCTCATTACATTATCGCCCCACTTGAACTCCGGGGCCAGCTGTACCCGCTTCGTTGTTGCTTGCCTGGGCGCGGGCAGTCTACCGGCCGGGCCAGCAGCCACGACACTCAGTGCGCTCAGAGAGAGCAGTCCTACTGTTGTGAGCTTCACCATGCCGGTTGCGATCTGGAGAGCAACGGAGAGTACGAAGCAAGGATGGGGATTTGGTGATGCATAAAGGCCATTTTTTACCCATGCACCATGGCGTAACAGAAATTCGAGGGGTCGACAGGCTGGCCGTGATGGCGCTGTTCAGGCGTGATGGGCAGTGGTGTCAGGCCGCAGCGTGGTATTATCGATGACACAAGGGGAACAAGAAGAAGCGCTGTCCACGAGGACAGCATGATGGACCATCAAAGCAGGAGTACAGGGTGAATATAGTGAAGACCCGCCGAAACGCGCAACAAAAGGGCGTTGAAAGGCAAAAACGAAACAGATAGGGGATGGTCACCAGCACCTGCTGTACGGGATCAAATCCAGATATGCTCCCTCCACATTCGATCTTGCTCGCCAGGCGGGTCCCTCTTCTATGGTGTTTACGTCTTGTACTTTCTTTCCCTCAAGTGTCAGCGACCCCTCCACTACCCAATCCAACGACTCTCCAAAATGGACGGCTGGGATCTTCCTATGAGCTTTGGCAAAAAGTCCAAGGCAGGCCCCGCGAACCTCAGAAACAAGGTCGAGACCACTAAGCGCGCCGAAGCTGTATGTGCTCATTTGCTGGCCATCGTCTTGCTGCTCTGGCACTCCCCAGCTGACATCTGGATCGAAATCAGGAACCAGTACCAGCTCCAAAGTCGCCTACCCCTGTTCCAAAAGTTGAGGCTGAGTGTGGCCCGTCGAAGGCGGCAGAGGCTGCTGCTGCTGAAGATGTCGAGGATATCGGACCGGTACCGCCACCCGCTGCTGGCTCGAAGAGAAAGGCCGATGATGAGAACAAGGACAGCGACGACGACGAAGACGAGGACGAGGACGAGGACGAGGAGGAGGTAGACCGGACACCTATCACACATGAGATCGTCTTGAAGGACCATACAAAGGTGCGCTCGCTCCGACCTGATCCCTGTACTCCCCCACTGGTGTAGCGAAGATGCTAACAACTGATGGTATCGCAATCGCAGGTGGTGTCGGCATTGGCTGTCGATCCATCGGGGGCACGGATAGCCACGGGATCGCACGACTATGATACCAAGCTCTGGGACTTTGGCGGTATGGACAGTCGGCTGAAGCCGTTCAAGAGCTGGGAGGCGAATGGCAACTACCATGTGAGCAGGCAACTGTCTTTTCCGCCTTGTTGATGAGGTGGAGCTGATGCACTCTATCTATAGGTCCACGACCTGTCCTACTCTCCTGATGGACAGAGCCTGCTGGTGATATCGGGGACAGTGACGCCCAAAGTGTACAACAGGGACGGCGACGAAGAGTCAGTTGTGGTAACCACCCAGACGGATCGCGAAGCTGACTTTTACTTGAAAGGATCGAGTTCAACAAGGGGGATGTCTACCTGCGAGACATGAAGAATACCAAGTGAGCGTGGTGGCGCCAACTATGCAGATGAACCCCGCTGAAGCTAGCTCTGGTAGTGGCCACACAGCAGAGATCAACGGCGGCGCCTGGCACCCTACCGACAAGAACTTGTTCTTGACCTGCTCGAGTGACTCGACCCTCCGGTGAGTTACTACTGCTCAGTCGTTTCGCTATGCATCGTAACTGACTATGCGGTCTTGTGGTAGGATATGGGATGTGACGAATAGGCGGAAGCAGAAGTCTGTGATTGTGGTCAAGTCCAAGGAGCGGGGCGCCAGGACGAAAGTCACTGCTTGCGCTTGGAGCTCAGACGGTAAACTGATTGCCGGGGGTAGGTTTCATACGCCTTCATTCTCCCCAGCTTCCGCTTACATGCTAGACAATCTACAGTCTGTCTGGACGGAACGTTGCACGTATGGGAAACGGCGTCAAACCTTGCCCGCCCCAAGTGGTCGAACGAGACTGCTCATACCAAGAACACCGAGACCACAGGCGTCGCATTTGCTAGGGACGGGTTCAGACTGGCCACTCGTGGAGGTGACGATACTGTCAAGCGTGAGTCATGTGATGTGCGCGACGAGGCCGACCCGACGACGGAAGCGGAAGCTGACCGCGCGATACAGTATGGGACATCCGCTCGATCCGGAAGCCAGTGGCTGTGGCGTCCGACCTGGATAACCGGTACCCCGAGACCAACATTGTCTTCTCCCCGGACGACAAGCAGATTTTGACGGGCGTTGCGGTGCCGAAAGGCAAGAAGGGGTCATTGGTGTTTTTGAGTGCGGAGGACTTGAAGGAGGAGAGGAGGGTGGTCATTGGGGAGGGGTCCGTTGTGCGTGTCGCTTGGCACTCACGTATAAACCAGGTGCGTGTTTTCTTGCCTTGTGGCGTCTGGCATCTGACGTATACTGACGACTGCCTGGCAGATCTTCGCGACGCTCTCCACTGGCGCTGTGCACGTCCTCTACTCGCCCCGCTCCTCGATCCACGGCGCTCTGCTCCCGCTCGCCAAGATGCCGAAAACCGCCCCGCGCGACCCCTCCTTCTCGAGCGCCGACATCAAGCCTGTCATTTTCACGCCTGACGCGCTCCCCCAGTTCCAGGATAAGAGCTACCGCGAGTCGCTGCACCAGAAGGAGAAGAAGGCGAAGAAGATGAAGCCGATGGAGCCTATCCAGGGGGCAGGGCGGGGCGGGAGGCTGGGGCAGAGCGAGACGCAGGGATTCGTCCAGACGTTGTTCCCGACAGAGATTGCCAACTTTGAGGATGTGAGTGTCTTGTTGCTCTGGGTTCCGCTTGGCGGTGGGACCTGGCGGAAGGGAGCCCTGCTGACGGATGCGGATGGTGCAGCCCCGCGAAGCGCTCCTCAAGTACGCGGACAAAAAGGAAGAGGAGAAGAAGGAGTAGGCGACGAGATGCACTTGTTTGTTGCAGCTTATGTGCCAGTGCACCGTGCAGCGAGGGCTGGTACGGTCACTGTGTGACACGACGACTTGTGCATATGGAGTCCATTCAGCCAACTACGGATGGCAATCCTACCATTGCAAACATGTGCATGGTATGTATCATCACGCTGACTGCGAGAGTGAGTGGTGCAACCCCCGAGTACATCGTGCTGTGCATCTTGTGTGCGGGAAGGGGGGGGGGGGGGGGGGGGGGGGTGGATGAGTGTATGGAATACATTATCGGCCAGAGTCATGGAGTTATACACATCTATCGTATCTATGTCACAGAGCAAGAAGGAAAGAAGAAAGAAAGAAAACAAAGGTATGCCCGGATCCATGATCCCAAATCCCATCCAGCGGATGCGCGCATCCGCGGCCGCGGCCCCGACCATCTATGCACCTCCCGTCGTCTCGGTTGCCGTTTACGCCCAACGCCCAAGAACCGCCATCAATCCGCTTCCTAGTAACATGCAGGTGAAGACGTACGCGAGCCTGCCTGTGCCAGCCTTCATCATGCGCGGGTTGAGGAGCACCTCGTGCGCGAGGAGCTCGACCAGCCCGGTATAGAGGAGGATGCCCGCAGAGGTGGCGTCGAGGACGCCGCTGACAATGTTGGCGGTGGCGCCGTTGCCGTTGTACGACCCGCGCACGCCGAGGCCGATGGCAACACCGATAGGGGTGCAGATGGCGTAGCAGCCTGCCGCGATGTAAGGGGCGAAGCGGTAAGGGTGGGAAAGGTTGAGGCTTGCGAGGCGGGATCCGAGACCGAGACCCTCAAACATCTGGTGGAAGATGACGACGATGAAGAGGGTGGTGAACTCTTCGTTGACGGCGAGAGTGAGGCCAATGATGACACTGCGCAACGATTTAGCTGCGCGGCCTTTTCACATCCTGTACGCCAAGCAGAATTCACCTGTGAAGTATAACACCAAACTCGAGCACGGCAACAGACACGAGCTGGGCAGCATTCTCTGCCTGGCTAGGAAGTTGGTTGACCGTCCCGACGTCGCTACCCGACTCGAGGTCCTTGTCCTTCTCGATGATGGCCAAGGTGCTGGGGGACATGTTGGGGATCTCGCCGTGGGCGTGCGAGTGCGAGGGGTGGATGTGGTGCTGGGCCTCGGGGGAAGAGGTGTCCACGTCAAGAGGGGGGTCGTGGTTGTGGCTGTGTGCGTGGGCGTCCGTGTCGTCGTGGGCGTGCGAGCCTGGGAGAGAGAGTATCGGGGTCAGCGGCGGGAACAAAGGTGAGACAAAGGTCCGGGGGGGGGGGGGGGGTGAAGACAAGACGAACTGTAGTCGATGCCGAGCCGCTCAAGACGCTTGGTGCCGACCCTGTAGGCGGCCACCTCGGCGAAAAATATAAAGTAGACGGCAGCCATGGCGATGGCAGGTGCCCAGGACTGTGGGAGAGAGCTGTCAGAACCTGCTTCCGCTTTTATGGGATGCCCGGGCAGAAAGCACTCACGTAGTCCTCCCACGCGCCAGAGAGACATTCCGAGGTCAGCTCGTCCCATGCGGGTGCGAGCAAATGTATGAACGCCGTGCCGATAATGACACCGGAGCCAAAGTACTTTGCAAAGCTGTATGGGTGACGCGACGTTTGTCAGCCAACGCTCGTGTCGTGATCGACGCCGGCCGACCTGCCCGCGCCAGCCGTGACATCGAATCGACTTGCTCAAAGACTGGTCTGGGCACCACGCTGCTGTGTCTGAATACGATGGGTGCTAATGTGCCGAGGACGGAGGTGACGAGGATGATGAAGATGGCGCCGACTCGCAGGCCTAGGCGGGAGTGACCGTTGCGGAGGGCACAGGGGTCGGCGGCGGCTGCGGCGGCGGCGGCGTCGGACATAGTAGCGGGTGGCGGGGTGCTGTGCCGTCGCGGCGGTGGGGGGCGGTGCTACAGACGGGGGGTGGTACAGACGGGACAGATAGAGGCTACAGGGGAGATGGATATAAGAAGAAGCGACGAGGGATGGAATCATGGGCCGCGGATTCGACATCAGGCAGGAACGGGGACCCGACCGGTACTGCTAGCCGCGAGGACTGGCGCGCCGCGCAGCGCGCAGCGTAGCGATGGTGATTTACCTTTTCGGGCAGTAAATAGAGAGATAAATACATGGTGAGCCACCGCAAAGTACCCACCGCAGAGTATCCACCACGCGGGTCCACGGCGCGTCCCCGCGCGGGTCCTTGCTGCCTTTCCCCTGCGCCCGCACGCAGCCGTCCAGACGGCCACGGGCATGGGACAACGGGACGGGGCAGCGCGGGAGGGCCCGGCCGGTCGTCTCTGGGGTACGGACGAACGATATGCCATGCAACGTTGCGCGAGAGATAGGCGGTACAGGTACAGACGGCGGGATCTTGGGGCCTTCAAGGCCGGAGAAAGGGGGGGGTCGGAGCGGGTCCGTTTTGGCTATGTCTATCATTGTATTCGTCAGGTCATCCACCTTTCCTCCTCCTCCTCCTCCTCCTCCTCCTCCTCCTCCTCCTCCTTGCGCGCCGCCGCTCATGCCACCACTGAATCCTCGCCGCCGCCGCCGCTCATCCCAAGAGAGTGCAGAGAGTGCAGACAGTGCAGACAGTGCAGGGCGGTCAACACGTATCCTTGAGCCTGTTCTTTGGCCACGGTTTACCTACGAGCCATCCCCACATGAGCGTCTGGACGAGCCGATGGCTTCTCAAGCGGTGTTGTCCATGCGGACGAAGGGAAGGACAGGGGGAAGAGAGTCAGGAGCGAACGCGGACGGAGACGTACCGGCCTGCGCCCAGGTGGTGATGTTGGGGTTGTTGTACACGTCTGCGTGGCGCGATATATAGTCGGCGGTCGGGTGGTCTGCGGGCGTGCTCTCGTCAGCGGGCCTTGGCGGCTGGCGGCGGGCGGCTGGCGGCCGCGAAACTCAACGACTCACCCGCCGGGTCGCACCCGATGTTGGTATCGTCCGGCTTCTGGTACACGCGTACATAGTCGATGCGCATGTAGTTGGGCCAGTTGAGGTTGGCAAAGTCGACGGACTGGAAGTTGTTGGACTGTGTGTCGCGGCGGGGTTAGCCCGCGGGTCAGGGCGTGTGAGGGCGTGTGAGGGGGCACATACCATGTGGAAGTTGAGGATCTGACCGTCGTCGCCGTCGTGTCGTTCCGCCTATCAGCTTCCCCCCCCGCCAGCCACGCAAGCACACCCGCAGCGAGACTCACCATGTACATGGGCTCCTCGGGAATGATCCTGCGGCCGACCTCGGTTTTGGGGTTGGCGGCGACCGCGTCGGCGTACATGGTCCAGCTTGTCTTGTTGTCCGAGTACCAGGCGATGTAGCCCTTTTCGCGTGCGTCCGGGAAGGCGCGGTATTCCATCCTGCGTGCGTGCTGCTGTCGGCATGTGTTTGCGGCGTGGGCGTGGCCGAAGGAGGGAGGAGAGGGAGAGAGAAAAAAACGCACCCAAACACGGCAAACTCCTTGCTCCGCCCGCCGAGCTCCTGCTCCCAGTATATCCTGTTCGGCAGCCTTGTCAAGCTCGACACGGCCTGCTGGTAGACGCCTCCGAGGTACGTGTTAAAGTACGTGAGGCTGGTGTCGTACTGCTCGTACATGCCCGTGCCGTTCGCGAACTGGTAGTGGTCGTCGTACGGCGCGACCTGGAAGGACTGCGAGACTTCGCCGCGGGACTCGCGGATGATGATCTGGGCCTCGACAATGTCGATCTCGGGTGCGGCGCGGCCGACGGAGACGTCCGGGCCCGGGTGGTCCTCGCCCGCGCAGGTGCAGGCGGAGCAGCGCTGGCCGGGGAGGTACGACAGGGGGCCGCCGTCGGCGCCGGTGGTGAGGGTCGCCGCGGGGCCGGTGCCGTTCACCCACGTCTGGTTCGCGAGGGTGCCGATGTCGCACGAGTCGTACGTGTAGCTAGGGGGGGGGGGGGGTGAGCATTGTGTGACGGGGGCGACGCGACGGGCAGACGGGACGGGCACTCACGGCCACATGCCTTCGGTCGTACCGCCATAGCCTGCTCTGCCGAGGTTGCCCATCGTCCAGATGCCGGGCCAGAAGCCGCCGACACCGCTTGTGCCCGGGAGACTTGCCGACACCTCATAGTACGCGTTCTGGCTGAAGCACAGCTTGTTCCATGTTTGGAGCTGGCCAGACTTGAAGTTGAGGTCGTGGATGGGTTCTTGGGTCATGGTGATGAGGAGGTGGCCGTCGACGGTGGTCACGGCCTCGGGCGAGAGCCACTCAAAGTCTCTGGGGGGGAAAGTCAGAGAGTGCTCGAAGGATGCCGTGGCTCAGCAGTCATCACAGTCGACTCACCCTGTAGGCCAGTAGTGCATGTCCATGCCTGTCCAGAACGGGTCGTCGCCCTCAAAGAACGTCCTCCCCTCCTTGTTGAACTCGTCTGAAAACACCAACACCCACTCCTCCTTGTCGAACCCGGTCCTGCTCATCGCCCACTCTGGCGTATCCGGGTCGATCAAACCGGGCATGCCCGGAATGTCGGGGTACTGCCCCGTGGCGTTGATCCCGCCGAGGTTGTACCCCGACTCGTTGGCGCCGCTCGCGTTCCTGTCGCCGTAGTAGAACGAAAGGATCGGGTAGCCCGCGAAGAGCATGATGCCGCCGAGGGCGAGCACGAGGAGGGTGAGGCCGTTCGCCCACCCGCGCCACGAGGCGATGTCGAACGGCGTCGCGAGGTCCTTGCGCTCTGCCGCGGTGAACGTGTGCAGCTCGTCGTCGAGGTCGTCGAGGTCGTCGTCCATCGATGCATGGGGGGGGGCCGGGGGGGCGGGGGCGTACGCCTGGCGCGAGAGGGCGGTGGTGTGTGCGGTGTGGGCACCGAGGCCTGCGCCGGGGCCGGGCGAGAGGGTGGCGGTGGGGCCGAAGCGGGTGGAGCTGGAGAAGGAGGCGTAGCTCGGCTGGCTGACGTCTGACCCGCCGCCGCCGCTGCCGCTGCCGGAGCCGCCCGCGCTCGGGGACGGGCCGGGGCTGGGTGCGCCGCGGTGGGACATGCTGTAGGAGGCGGAGCTCGCGTCGGAGAGGCGCTGGGAGGTGCCGGGTGTTTGGGCGGATGCGAGCAGGGGTTCACGGCCTTGTTGGGGGGAGTGCGGTAGGTGCTGGCGGGGAGGCATTGGCGGGGGGCGGGGGGGGGGTGAGAGTCGTTGCTGTTGTGCTCGGGGTGGGGGATGGTTAGAGGTGGTTAAGAGGGTGAGTGTGGGGGTGAGTGCGGTGCATGAGGCGGTGGGGTCTTGAGAGTGAGTGGAGTGGGCTGGGGCCGGCGGCAGTGTGCTTGTGTCCTCCGCCAAGAAGGGTCCGCGCCGGCCAAGAGGCTCTGCGCCGGCCAAGAGGCTGAGCGTGGGCGGGGGGCGGGGGAGCGAGCAAGGACGGCAGTGAAAGACACTACGACGCCCGGCGGGAGGGGCTAGGCCATGACGTCGCGCCCTTGGCGGGGCCCTTGGCGGGGCCCTTGGCGGCGCCCGCCGCCGCTTGGCAGGGCGCGCACACCGCCCTCTAGCACCTGTGCCTCGGACAGCCGAGCCCTCACGGCAGCGCCGTCTCGCTCGTCTCGCGGTCCACCCCACGGCGCACCCCTCGCGGGCATCCACCGCAGTCGCTCGCAGCTACGAGTAACTGCTGCCGGCACCGCAGTCACACACAGCCCACAGTCACACCGACACAGGGTATAGATGCATACCCACGGACGAGGGTGGTATCACACTGGATAAATGTCCATTGCACACTCGGCACACGGCACACACTCATGCAGCACTCATGTACAAACAAGCCCCCCGGACACAGGTCAGAGGTCACAGGTTCCCGGTGGTCGTCGAGCTGCTGGAGCCCGAGTGGGCCTTGTGGACGAGGACGCCCGCGACGACCGCGCCGATGACGACGAGCGTGACCTGGGGCGGGTGGAGGTCGAGGTCAGCGGCGAGCGCATGGTGAGTGAGGCGACGGACGCACGAGGAGCAGCACGACGATGGCGATCTTTTTGATGTTTCCCCTTTCGCCCTGTGCCTTTGAGAGCCAATCGCTGATCACGCTGTCAGCCCCTCGCCGCGCGGAACCAACATGAAAGGGAGAGAAACGAGACGAGACGAGACGAGACGAGACAGACAGCGTGACGGCCAGACGGACCAACGGACCCACGGACCCACGGACGCACCTCGACGGCTTCTTCTTCTTCTCGGCCTCATCGAGCCTCACGCTCACACTGAACCGCTTCCAAAAGTCCATCCCGCTCGCCGCGCGCGCGCCGTGCCTCAGCCCGCTCGTCTTGCGCGGCGAGAACGGGAGCATGAGCTCGTCCTGCCCCTCACGGAAGAACGCCGCCTTCTCGGCCATGGCGTCGAACCCGCGGATGCTCTCTGACGCGTTGGAGGCGCGGCGCCCGTGCGGCGAGCCCGGGGAGCTGGGGGACGCGCGGGAGGAGGCGGAGGTGAGCGGGGAGTAGTGCGGGGCCGGGGGGGCGGCGAGGAGGGGGGAGATCGGGGACGCGGGCGGGGGGAGGAAGATGGACGGCGGGGGAGGGGGGAGCAGCGTGGTGATCATGGGGTGGGGGCGTTGGCGCGGGTCGCTCGGCTGCAGCGTCGGCTCGGGGAACTCGACCACTGTCGGCGGCCTGCGCGCCGCGCCGTGCGGCTGCTGGCGCGGGGCGGGCTGGGGCGGGGCCGGGGCATGGTCGTACGGGGCGTACTGGGGCACGCCCGCGACCTCGCCCTCGCAGCTGCGCACCTTGGCGTCGAGCGCCCATTGCGCGTGCTGCTCGGCCGCGCGCGCGACGGGCTGGCGCATGCGCACGGCCCCGGCCGAGACGGGCCCGGACCCCGGGGAGGAGAGCGACGAGGAGAGGGTCTCGGCGTACGCGCGGTCGAGCTCGTCGTCGTCTGTGTCGTATGGCGTGGAGAGGAGGTTGCCGATGGCGTGGATGCCAGAGTCTCGGGGGTGGGCGGGTGTGGCGTGGGCGAGGTGGGGGCGGGACATTCTGGGGGGGGGGGGGGGGCGAGGGGGGGGGCGGTTGGAGTCGCCGGCTATGTGTCTAGTGGGGTGGTGTAAGGAGCGTGGGGTGGCGGGCAGCAGGACCCACACGACAAGAGGCGAGATGGAGAAGAGAAGGCGAGGGGAAGGCGAGGGGAAGGCGAGGACAAGGCGAGGACAAGGACGAGGACAAGGACGTTGCATGGGCCAGAGCGAGCTCGCGCCGTCGCGATGCCGTCGCGATGCCCACGCTCAGGCCACGCTCAGGCCACGCTCAGGCCACGCTCAGACCCCCGACCGGTCCCTCCGTCAGGTATCCCCCCTCACGCACAGGCCGCGCTCGCGGGGAGGCCCGAGCGCGTGTCTGGAAGATGCGCTGGGGCGGGCGTGGGAGAGCGATCCGTGCGGTGCGGCGGCGCGAGCGAGCGACGAGCGAGGAGGCCGGGCGGGCGGTGCAAACACCCAGCACGCCAGGCACGCGCCCAGCGGGCTGCCCCCGGGCCCAGATGCGCAGCCGCCGCCCGCAGCCGCCCAGGGACGTGTTATTTATTTATGCCGCGCCGAGCCTCGTCGCTCCCGCTTAGCCTGCCAGCTGCGCCGCCCCCGCTGCGGCCGCCCGCTCTTTTCGCAACAGCCCCTCCAGCCCCGCCAACACGCATACTCGAGCCGAGCATCCACGGCATACCACCCCCCGCTCGCAGCCGCACCCCCGCACCCCCGCACCCCCGCCCACATCCGCAGACCCCCCCCACTCCCATCCGCAGACCCCCCCGCCCACGGCCCCTGGCGACCCATCGCCGCCCTCGCCCCTCCCCGCCCAGCTCGACACAGCAGCGTACCCAGCAGCGTCCCCCCCGACCCCCCACCCCCAGATGCAGTTCGGCAGCCAGTCCCCAGTCGGCCGCGAACCCCTCCTGCAATCGGCCCAGAACCCGGGCATGTCCCAGCGCCTCTCCGACTCGTCCTTCACATCCTACGAACACGCATCCAACATGTCCCACCACCGCGTCGGCGCAGCCTCCCCGACCGCTTCCTCCTACGTCTCCTACTCCTCCGCGAACCGCTTCGGCCCCACGGCGCACCTCAACCCCCACCCCTCGACCCTCGGCGCCGCAGCAGGCACCGCCGGCGGCGGCGGCGGGGCGGGCGGCGGCGGGGCGGGGCTGCCGCGCGGGGTGCTCGCGCAGCCGGGCGTCGCCGTGGACGACGACGACCTCGACGACCAGCTGCACACGTTCACCGCCGCGGAGCGCAAGGACCTCGCGACGCCGTTCGACATCGCCTCCTGGCGCGGGTGGGCGAACGCCATCACGCTCGCCGTCCTCGCCCTCGGCGGCATCATGCTCTTCGCGGGCTACCCGATCCTCTCCTTCTACTACAACGACAACAACGCGTCCGGCCGCGGCACGTCCGGGTACAACCTCGGCGGCATCAACGGCAGCGGGCAGTACCCCGAGATAGCGGGCCTCCCGAGCTTGATCGACGCCGACACCCCGGAGTGGGTCAAGACTCGCACGGGCTTCGATGGGAACGAGTGGACCTTGGTGTTCTCGGACGAGTTTGAGAAGGACGGCAGGACGTTCTTTGAGGGCGACGACCCGTTCTGGACCGGCGTCGACTTTCACTACTGGCCCACAGGGTGAGCCCCTGCGTCACGCCGCCTCACGCCGCCGCAAAAACTGACACACCGCAGCGATTTCGAGTGGTACGACCCCTCGGCCATCCACACCGAGGGCGGCAACCTCGTGATCACCATGACCCAGGAGCCCATCCACGACCTCAACTTCAAGTCGGGCATGCTCCAGTCATGGAACCAGCTCTGCTTCAACAAGAACGCCTACTTTGAGGCATCCATGTCTTTTCCTGGCACCACCGACGTCGGCGGCTTCTGGCCCGGTTTCTGGACAATGGGCAACCTCGGCAGGCCGGGATACGGCGGTACGACAGAGGGCATGTGGCCGTGAGTGCCCGTCGCGTCACCCCCTCGCCGTTGTCACCCAATGCTCACCCCCCCCCCCCCCCCCTAGCTACACGTACGACTCGTGCGACATCGGCACGCTCGCGAACCAGACCTGGGTCAACGGCACCGGCCCCAAAGCGACCCTCACCACCGGCGCCGACGGCACCCCCCTGTCGTACCTCCCCGGCCAGCGCTGCTCCGCCTGCACCTGCAAGGGCGAGGACCACCCCGGCCCCGACGTCTCCATCGGCCGCGCCGCGCCCGAGATCGACATCGTCGAGGCCCAGATCCTCCTCAAAGAGTCCCGCGGCGAAGTCTCGCAGTCCTTCCAGGTCGCGCCGTACGACGACCACTACCAGTGGGACAACAGCTCGACCACGAACGAGGTGTACGATGCGGATCTCACGTACTTCAACACGTACCTCGGAGGCGTCTACCAGCAGGCCGTGTCCAGCTTGACGCGCCTCCCAAGGGACATTTACTACAACCAGGAGGGCACGAACAAGAAGTTTGCAGTGTTTGGCGTGAGGGGGGGGGGGGGGGGGGGGGGGGGGGGGGGGGGGGGGGGGGGGGGGGTGGGGTGTGTCCCCCCCCCCCCCCCCCCCCTCGTGTGCATAGTGTCCGTGCTCACACCCACGCGCGCAGATGGAGTACCAGGCGTTCCCCGACCAGAGGGAGAAGGGGTACATCACGTGGGTCGCAGACAACAAGACCAGCTGGACAATGAAGGCCGACGCCGTCGGCGCAAACGCCAAGACCGGGATCGGAGCGCGCATCATCCCAGAGGAACCCATGACCGTGGTACGTTGCCGGATCCCCCATTGCCACTGCCCCGTGGAGCATCGGCTGACGTGAGAGCGGCGGCCGCGCAGGTGTTCAACCTGGCAGTTTCAAACAACTTCCAGAGCGTCGACTTTGATAACCTCATCTGGCCAAACTACCTGCGCGTCGACTACTTTAGGGTGTACCAGCGGTCAGACGCCATCTCTGTTGGCTGTGACCCCGACGGTGAGTCCCCCCCCCCCCCCCACGCCCCTGTTCGCCGCGCTGACAGGGTCATGTGCAGACCACCCCACCGCGGACTACATATCGAGGCACGCCGACGTGTACGCGAACGCAAACTTTACCACATGGGCAGAGGCCGGTGAGTTTTCCGCTGGTCCCTTGTAGAGAGAAAGCCGTATCGTGTCGACAGCCCGGAAAAAGTTGGCTGACGTGACGCGGGGCGGGATCGCGTTTGTAGGGCAAACGTTCCCCAAGAACTCGCTCAAGGACGGGTGTACCTAAGCCGGTGCGAGGACGCCATCGTCTTGGGGCGGGGGGGGAGGCGAGGCGAGGCGAGGCGAGGCGAGGCGAGGCGGAGGGGGGACGGACGGTACCGGGACGAGCAGGGACGAGTGGCTTGTGCGCATCCTCCATCCTCATCCTCGAGGGATGCGGCAAGTGCACGAGGCGGCGGAGTGACGCTCCTTTGACGAATCTTCCATGTACATCGAAAAGAACGAAAGAAAAACGCCAGCCACGCCAGCCCATATCTCCCATCCCTGTTCTGCTTCCGACGACATGGACATTTGCTATCTACCCACCCACCATCATGTTTTCTGTTTCGAGCCTGCATGGCTGTGAGCGGCACGCGGCACGTTCTCTTCGTTCAAGTATACCCACCTTAGATAGACACCCGGTGTATGCAGACGTACTCTGGTGGACGCACACGCAGTGGCTCGCAGCAGCTCCCCACGAGAACCGTCCACTATATGCATGTGCAGATGATACACCCACCCCAAACACCCACCCCAAACACCCACCCCAAACACCCACCCCAAACGCCCACCCCAAACACCCACCCCAAACACCCGACCCGACCCGCCTACTCCTCATCCCCATCCTCCTCATCAGAGTCATCAGAGTCGCTCCCGCTGTCCATCTCCGGAATCCCCTCATCGTCATCCCCATCCACCTGCATCTCCCCGACTCCTCCCTCGGCGGTCCGCGTCCCCTCCGCAGCGGAGTTTGAGAGCCCAGCCCCAGCGGAACCCGCGCCCGAGATGAAGGATGCAGATGCCCCGCCGGCGTGCTCGTGCTCGTGCTCGTGCTCAGCCGCCGCGGGGGCGCTAGTGGCGGAGGCAGCCACGGGCACGCCAGCAGCAGGCCCGGCGGGCGCGGGGACGTACGCCGGAACAGCAGGCGCTGGGGGGAGCACGCTCACGCTCTGCTTGCTAGCCTGCGAGGCATGCACGGCATGCGGGGCAGCGGCGTCCGCAGACTCGACCGTGCGGGCGCCGCCTCCATCCGCGCGGGCCGCCTGCCACGCCGCCGCCGCCGCCGCCGCCGCCGCTGTCTTGTTTGCTTCTTGCACGTCAATGTCCATGCCGTCTTGCGTGTCGTCGTCGTCGTCTGGCTCGTCGAGCCCGAGCCCATGCCCGAGCCCGAGCCCGATGCGCTCCTTCTTCTCCTCCTCGCCTTCCTTTTTGAAAAAGTGCAACTGCGCGAGGGGAGGCGCAGCGCGGAGCATCGGAGGCAGCGAAGGATGGACAACGAGCGAGAGCCGGCTCGCGCCTGCCGCGCCGCCGCCAGCGCTGGACTGGGCATGGGGCTGAAGCACAGCGATGATTGTTGACTCCCAGCCGCGGCCCCAGCCGTCTGCACCCATGCCCACGGCCTCTTCGAGCGTCTGGGCGACTTGAGCAATGAGCTCGCCCTTGGAGGTCGGGGAAGCGAAGCGCGTGGAAGGCAGGGTCGGGAGGAGAAGGTGCAGAGACAGGTGCAGGCGAATGGAGAGGGACAAGAGGGCAGGCGCGAGGAGCGGAGTGCAGTGCAGTAGCGGGGTCACTGCAGAGGCCGTCAGCTTCCATGCCCGGCGTCACGCCGTTTCTGCCGCTCACATTTCAAAGCAGCAACAATGATCGCGCACTCCCTCTCGCCCATGGCCCTCTCCCCCCGCCCTTCCAGACCACCGACCAACCCATCCTCTGCACCCCTAGCCCTCTTCTTCCCCCGTTTCCCGCCGCCGCCAGTGCTCACCCCAGTTTCAGCCGAAGAGCTGTTGGTCTTGGAGCGCGTCTCGAGGAGTGGCGTAAGGCGCAAGAGGCAGAGACGCACAAGACGGGTGGGGTACTCGACAAGGTGGAGCGCGGACGGGTACAGGATGAAGAAGAGGGTGTGGAATTTCAGGAGCTGGATCTGGCTCTCCCTATATCGAACAGCCCTGTTAGTGTCGCAATCGGGTACCGCAACAATAGATACACATACGCCATCGAGAGGGGAAGGCGCTCCGCCAGCCAGACTGTGTGGTCAAGGATGTTGGCCAGGTGAGGGAAGAGATGATCCCCGCAGCTAGGAGCCAAGCGGGTCAGTCACCTTCGCAGCCGTCAGTGGACAATCCAAATGAAAACTCACGCCAGCGCCACCGCCCCGAGCAGCTGGAAGCCCACAGTCCAAATCCGCGGCAGGGCGGCCAGGAGAGCCGCGTGGTGTTGAGGAGTGATGTAAGACACAGTCTGGACTGCAGTCAGCGTACAAGCCACCACGCTAGACATAGGACACACACTTACAGGAGTGTCAAGCGTCAAGCTCAAGCACCTGAGCCCAGCACCGACGATCCCAGCGATAGGAACCGGTACAGGCCTGCTGGTAGGGAATCGCAGGAGCTCAGAGACCGCTGCGGAATAGCCCTCGAGCCAGTCGAGCGCAATCGGGAAGCGCAAGGTCGGGTCAGTCGGAAAACCGGGGAGAGCAGAGGACGCTGCAGGCGGGTTGACGCGGACGGCGTCTATGGTATGGTACATGTCAGCGATCAGGCCACAGCTCGCAACGCAATGCTGTGGACAGACTGCTCACCCTCTTCCCATGCATCACCGACAATCCCTCCCAGAGCGCGACCGAGCCCCCCAAGGCAGTCCTTCATCTCCGCGCCCCACGCAACAGGGCTCTGCGCCTTCCCAGCCGTGACATGCAAACTCGCGAGCAGCTTAGCAGCGGCGTCATTTACCTCCACCGGGACGCTTGCCTGGGAGTCAGGAGCCGCGGCTGTAGGCAAGGAGAGGATAAGGGATATTAGGGCGGGCTTGAGGTACGGCACCGAGGGGCGGAAGTTTGCGGGGGAGTGGGTGAGGAGGGATCGCACAGTCGCGAGGATCACCAGCTGGATGGATGATACCATGAGCTTCGGAGCCTAACTGGAGATTCAAAGATAAAGTGGCTCACGACGACATCCCATTCCGGCTGCGACTCGGCCAGGCAGCGATCAAGCAGCTTGCTGAGCGAAACGGAAAGCTTGCCCATGATCGGGTGGACGGTCTCGCGCTCGAAGGACGGGAAGCGCGGAGCAGAGAGGACGATGGTGCTCAGCAGCGTAAGGTACGGCGGGATCGTGCAGATTGGCGATGCAGGAGACTTTATGGGCGGTTTACTGTCAGTGTTGATAGCACAAGAAGACGACCCAATCTACTCACTGCAATCCATCCAAGACAGCCGCCAACCCAGCCCTTGCCCCAGCCGCTCATGACCCAGCACTCTTCGTCCTGCTCCACCATCTCGCGCGCAATCTCGGAAGCCGCACGCTTCTCCACAGTGTCATCTCGTGCGAGAAGGACAGTGTTGAGTCGGTTAACGAGTTTGTTCAGCTGGGATTGGGACGAAGCCGAGGGGTGGGAGAGGGGTCGGTGGGTCTGGAGGAGGGGGAGGAAAGAAGGGTGGGTGAAGTGGAGGGAGGTGAGGAGGTTCAGGATGGGGGCTTTTTCAGACATGTTGCTGCTGTAATATTGGCCAGCAGTGGGGGTGTCCTTGACCTTTAACTAGCAAGAACGATCTCTATGATATATGACCATGTCGTATACGGCTGCAGGACCTCGAGACTGAACTTCTTCAACTTCAATGTTTACAGGTCACGTGACCATCAAAGCCCGTACCTCAGCCTGGCGGGTGTGGCGCAGTGGTGGCCCAGGCTGGAATACTCCCTCTTTCTTCCCCAAATGCCCCCGGGCCAGGCGGACCTACTCTCTGGGTGGAGGGGTAGCACTGGGATATCTACCGCCACAGTGACTAGTTGCCAGACAAGGCTGGGGGCCGGTATCCCATCGCGAATGAAGGGTCAGGTTAGGGGCCAGACTCGAGCCTCGGTGCTCGATTTCTAAGCTGCAGAATTCCTACATGTGGGTGAGTACGTACAAAGTAGCCATGCACCCTAGTTGCACCCTAGTTCTTCTCACCAACAGTGCCAGGGGTGGTTGGAGGATAATAGCATATGCCTGTTCTTATCCCGTGTTGACAGTGATTGTGGACAAGCACACAAACCGTCTGATATCATACGGCACGCTCTGCGTACTCGTCAGATGGTACACCACAGACTTCTATCGGCTGCAAACCAGCCCCTCCGCCTTGGAAGACCCCACTAAAAGGACTCTTTCGGTACTTTTGATCATGTCGTGCTGCTCGCGCGTACAAAGGAGGCATGTCTGCAGAAGGGAGATGAGCCAACTGGTGTTGGATCGTGTTTGTTGTTCAGGCGATGCATTCCTGCAGTCCTCCTCATTCATGTGGGCGCGATCTGCCCCTGCCCGTTGGCGTCGTGGCTCATTCGTACCATGCATGCATGGATCAGACAAGATTCGCGGCCAGTCTGTTTATCCGCCCCTCGAGACCAAGTCGCGCCGGACTGGCCCCTCGCTCTGACCTCATCATGGCCAGCGCGACGCTCTTGGCCTCCGATGACGCTCAGCCCACAAAGGCTCATGCGCTCGCATCCTCCTCAACTTCTTCCCACTCAACATTTACATCGTTCTTATCCGCTTTCCCCCACCACACCGCCCCGCCCATCGCCGCCTGCAAGTAAGCAAGCTGCCCACCACCACTGGGTAAACCATACATCATGGCAGCGCTGTTAGCAGCATGGCTACAGGATGATGCCACTGGTCAAGGAGACGGAGGAGGAAAGGCTCCCGACGATGGTAATGGCACGATACCTCTGCCCCCAGGAAGCGGGCCCACTCGTGAGTGCATGGTTGAGAGGCAGCATAGGCGAGGGTGGCGGGTTTCGAGCTGACGGTTCCGGGATACCCTCCATCCCTCTGCGGCAACAGAGCAGTTCACTGGTATGTGTCTGCACGTTCCAGGTCAAACAGGTCCTTATGTCTGCACAAAGCTTACACCCTTCGCTTTCCACAGGACCATGGTTCTCTACTCAGCTCTCATTATCCCTCATCATCGGCGTCACCAGCTTTCTCCTGTTCTGCTTCCTCCGCACGCGATGGGAAGTCGTCTACATGGGGCGGACCAAGCTTAAAGGTGCGTAACTTGCAATCCGCTTTGAGATCGCCAAAACAAAGACTGACCTTTCCGCTGCCAGACTTCTCGCCTACGCCAGCCCATGGGCCGGACACACAGTTCACCTCGAGCTGGTCACGATTCTTTGGGTGGATCATCCCGACGCTGAAGACGTCCGAGTTCACCGTGCTCCAGACTGTCGGGCTGGACGCAGCGGTGGTGGGTCTCGCTAGGGGACTGCACAGGATACAGGCATGCGCTGACTACTGATACCCAGCTGCTCAACTTCTACCGGATGTCTTTCATGCTCTTCGCGGGGTCTGCATGCTTCGCCACGCTGGTGTTGATCCCTCTGAATCTATTCGTGCGTCCCTGATACCAGCGTTTGCATGGAACAACGCCCGGGAACTAATGATTGCCATTCAGAGACACGGGTCCACAGACTCTAGTCCCGACTCTCCAGGTAACAACACCAGTATCCCGTACGACTACGTCTATGGCCCATCCCAGATGTTCAACGCCACTGCCCCCAGCGAGCGCCGCGGCTTCTACGACCTACTGCTCGACCCCTCCACTTCCACTTCCATCCACCTCGTGTTTACCTACCTATTAACTTTCTTCTCCCTGTACTTTTTCCACCAAAACTTCCACCGCTTCGTCCATTCTCGCCAAACATTCGGCCTGCAGCTGATCCACTCGATCTCTTCACGCACCGTCCTGGTGACCAACATCCCGAGTCACCTCAGGAAGGACACTGCTCTGGCAGAGTACTTTGAGAAGTGCGAATGGAAAGTGGAGAGCGTCAATATCTGTAGGGAGGTGGAGAAACTCAGGAGGGTGTTGGAAAGGCGGACGAACGCACTGTTGAAGCTCGAGGAGGCGTGGGTGGACTGGGTTCAGAACCCCGCACCACGGGGGAAAGGGTATGACCCGGCCGTGTACGCGAAAGGGGACGAGCCGAGCGTCGCCAGGTCAAACGGGCCAGACGAGCGACTTGTTGACATTGACGGCGCGGACACCGGGTCCACTACGTCACTCCTCTCGACGGCCGCCGACGCCCCACCATACGGCGCTGCTCCCTACGGAAGCCACGCAGAGAGCAGTAGCAGTAGCGCCACTACCACTCCGCACTCTCATCACCTCTCCACATCGGACCCCGAAGCGCACCCGCACGCTCACATCCATGTGCATACGGCTCGAGAGAGGCCTACACTCCGTCCCAGGTGGTTGGGGGCGAAGGTGGATGCAATCAATCACTGGGAGAAGAAGTTCAGGAAGGAGGATGAGAATGTTAAGGAGCTAAGGAGGAAGGGACGCTTTGATGCCACACAGGCGGCGTTCGTGACGTTTGAGGATGTGCGGGACGCTGTGAGTGCTTTTGCGACTCGAGGTTTATACGCCCCAGACTGACAGTGACACCGTAGCAAACCGCCTGCCAAGTAGCACATTACCCCTACCACTCCCAGGTTATTACTGAGCTTGCGCCTGAGCCGAGAGACGTCGTCTGGAGCAAGGTCTCAATGACTGCGCGGGAGGGGATGGTCCGAGATTTCGCAATCATGGCCGTCATGGGTGTTCTCCTGCTCTTCTGGATTGGTACGTCCCCATCGACCATCGACCACTTAGCACTCAAGGACCGCAAAAACCTGATGTACTGGAATTCACAGTGCCCGTATCCTCCCTGGCGGCCCTGCTGTCGTACAACGAGATCAAGAAGGTCATGCCCTGGCTCGCGCGACTTATCGACTCTTCTCCAAGACTCGCTGCGCTCGTGCAGAACTCTCTTCCCACACTGGCGCTGATCATCTTCAACGGGTGCTTGCCATTCTTGCTAGAATGTGGGTGCGCCTTCACGACCAGACAACATATGATGGAGCTGACAGGGGGTGGCATGAAAAGGGTTCAGCTACATGCAGTCATTCAGAAGTAGGAGCGCCACAGAGTACTCGCTGCTGAAGAAGTAAGTTGACAGTATCTTAAGATGTATATACAAATCTGCGCTGACAACGAACCGTCTACCAGATATCACCTCTTTCTCCTCATCTCGGTCCTCTTTATCTTCCTTTTGACCTCTACATATCTGGCACTTGTACGGGACCTGGTGGACACGCCCATGAAGGTATGTCGACTTCCGCCCACGCGGCGCCGAGAAAACACCCTGACTCCATGATACAGATCCCGGAGAAGCTGGCGAGTGCGCTGCAAGGTGTCAACGTGCGCAACTTCATGGTTTCTTACGTGATGCTGCAAGGTGAGCTTGCAGGGATCTTGCCAAAATTCGTCAGCTGACGTTGGGACGGTAGCTCTCGGTCTTATGCCCTTGCAACTACTCAACATCGGCCCCCTTATCTCGCTTGGCTTTGCCAGGTTGTTCCGTACCAAAACCCCGCGAGGTGAGAGTGATTTGCATGTCTCGTTTCTTTGTTGTTCACGCTGACGCATTGCTCAACCATTCCTACAGACTATGCTGAAGTGAACGCGCCCCCCATGCTCAATTACGGATGGGTGTACCCGCCGGCATTATTAGTGTTTACGATCACGATGGTGTATAGCGTGATGAGCCCATTGATCCTCGTGTTTGGAGCAATCTACTTCGGCGTTGCATGTGAGCTGTTGGCATCCCCTAATGACAGAAGATTACTGTGCTGATGTCACCGTAGACCTTGTTTTCAAGTACAAGCTCCTGTTTGGTGAGAGGAGCTAACGATAGACCGTCCATCCCAAGCTGACTATAGCTTCATCATAGTCTACTTCAAGCCGTATGAGTCAAACGGAGAGGCCTGGCGCATCACCTTCGCCCGTACCCTTTGGGCCCTCTGCATTTTCCAGCTTTTTATGACCGGCCTCTTCTCCCTTCGCCAGTTCTTCTGGGCATCCGGTGCGATGGTGCCGCTTATCATCTTCACCTTGTGGCAGAGCCTCATCATGTGGCGCGACTTTGGTCCGCTCAGCGAATTCCTGGCGCTGAGCAGTGTTTGCGAGGTGCAGAGAGGCGGGGGTGTGGAGAGGGTAATGAGCGTGGAGGGTGAAGGAAGTGTGAGCAGGAGCCAGAGGTGAGTGTCTGACTGCCCATGTCGTATTGCCTGTGTCGACATCTCATACAAATCATGCCTCGTAGCATCCTGAACCACAGACGATACGCCATGAACGACGAGACGCTATACGTCGCCCCCTCCGACTCCCGAACGGACTACTCTCAACCCCCCATGAACAACTTCTACTATGGTGTGCTTAACACTGGCCGCCGGCGGTACGCCCACCCTGCACTCAGCGGGAGTCTCCCGACCCCCTGGCTGCCAGCTCTGGCGGCGCCGGGGGAGGCGAAGAAAGGGAGGAGCACGAAGGGGGTGGTGTTGAGCCTGCGGAGGAAAGTGGCGAGGCGACTGCGAGGAGAGAGAGGTGGATCACATGACGAAGAGGGAGAGGCGGATGGTGCGGAAACTGCAACCCCAGGACAAGGCGGAGCAGCACCTTCTTTGCCAGAAGGCTGGGCCACGGGGGACTCGCTTTCCTACCCCTCGACTGGCGTCCCAGTTACGACATCTCCAGCTCCGGCTGCGGTCTCGAACAGCCTGTCCGCTAATCCATGGGGAGACCCTGTAATATCGAGGTCACAGACAGTCTCACCGCTGAAGAAGAAGATCTCGTTTGACCCTGCCAGCGGTATCATTGCGCTTCCAGAGGACAGCATCTGGGGGGACGAGGACGAGCAAGGAGAAGAGCCGGAGAGTCCTGTGAGTGCTTTAAGACTTAACCTCCTATCCATCCAATCTGACACTATCATGCCCGCAGTCGACTTATTTCCACAATCGAGACCGTGCGCGGACGCTGAGCTCCTCGGCACAAGGGGCGCAAGTGCGGACGGAAATCGGGCAGAGCAGTATGGCGCCGACCCAGCCGGAAGGCGGTATAGCGCCTTAGATATGTTTCCTCTACATTATATGTGGCTATGTATGCACTATGGTATCCAGTTGGTACTATATACATAGCTCGGGCTCCCTGGCATAATGAACAATGCTCAAGAAGTCCCTGGTTGAGAGGGATACCTAGTGAGCGGTAGGTACTGCTCGAAGCCAGCGAAAAAACGGGGGGGTGAAATATGGAATGCCTGCTCACCAACGGCAGTCGCATTCATTTTACCGTTCCCGACCTTTGGCAAGACCTCAACTATTCCAAGCTAGCAAGAATATTGAGGTATACCGGGTCAGTGTCGCCTCGTGCTGTTCCTGCCCTCACGTCCTGCGCCTCTTATCAGAACCATCGTGTGTGTCTACACGGACATCGACGAACAAAGCGCGATCTAGGGGCAAAGTCAAGATTTGAATATCAATGCCGAGGGAGAGTAAGCATGTGGTCATTGGCATGCTGCTGTGGGACCACCTGTGCATATACTGAATTACTTTTCAACACAAAAGAAGTGTTGCAACAACGTTTCCGTTTCTGCCAGTTATTCTGGCGATCTTCTGTCACGTCTCGGGTTTCTCGGATTTGTCATACCTAGATCGCGCTTTTTTCGTCTTGTCTTTCTATGTTGGTTGGTGACGGTTCTACGGTCGCGAGGTCGCTGGGGCAGAGGTACATATAGCTAGCTGTCTCCATAGTGATCCCTCTTTCCATATGCGACAATACCGAAAAGGTTTTCTCTACCCCCCAAAAAACATCAGAGAGAGCACGCTCCAGGGAGTGACATCTTCCCTTGGCCGCGTCTGTCGATGGACGAACTCGCGGAGGGGAGGCGTCTCCTGTGGAAGGTGAGATAGGACATACTCAGAGAGATGATCGTCGGCTGATATGAAAACAGCATGCCGAGATGCTCAACAAGACGTACGGGATTGTCGCGAACGACCGTCGCAAGACAGTCCTGTACGCCGAAGACGTGAGACTCTTGGTAGAGACAGCTAGCAGAACAGGGACGGCGTCTCTGGACATGGTGAGTTTTGTGTTTGGAATCTCTGCAACGTACTCACACCCTCCCCCCCCCTCCCCCCCACCGCAACAATGCAGACCTTGCTCGTCTGTTTCACCCTCCTGTTCTTTACGTACACGGGCTGCCGGGTAGGGTCTATTCTATCCTTGCTACCGACGGGTACCCCGACACCTTCGCGGTCTGGAAGGTAAGTCTGCAGTCACCTGCATTTCCCCGCCTACATGTACCGATTACCAAGACAGGACGTCGCCTTCCGCCCGTCTAGGGATGCAACGGGCCGGTTGTTGGGGTTTGACGTCGTTTCACGACCAAGACGTTCAAAGGCAACAGGGAGAGAGGGAGGCATCGGGTAATTCCATGCGAAGATGATCTTATACTCTTTAATATTGGCTGACCTGCTGCTTCTCAGGTTGACGTTTGCGATGAACACCGTCATGGCAGAGAGGTATGCCGTCCTGGACGTCGCAGTATATCTCGTGTCTTTGGGACTTTCTCTGGGAGTCTTCGGCACACGAACGCTCGAGGACCTCGTGGACTACGAGGACTTTGAGTTCAAGTGTGACGAAGAGTTTGCAGAGAGACCCTTGCTCCCAACCAGACTCTCCCGGTCACTCCTCAATCCGACGAAGCCGCTAAGGGCCAATGCGCTCAACAGGCACCTGAGGAACCTCATGTTTGTCGCTGGGATCGCCTGCCCCAAAAGTGAGTATCGGCGCAGTGAGGGATGAGGTCTCACAATGCCCGGGCGGGGCTGACGAGCTTGAAGACTTCAGCGACACGCTTTACAGCCTGCGCCGAGGCTTCGCGACCTCCGCCCTGAAGAACCTGAGCCCTGCCTTTGCTCGGTTCCACATGGGCCACGTCGGAAACAGCACCCTGTTGAATGACATCTACAACATGGGGAACTCCGACATCAACTTGGTCGCGGGCGTTTTGGGGCCGTCCGAGCGGAGAGGGAACGTCGTCAACCCGTTGTCCCTTCTTCGGTGAGCCACACCGTTCTCGTCTCGCGTGTATCCTGCAAACTCATTCGTGCCTCTCCCCTACAGGCCGGAGGATGGCAAGAGGGGTCTACAACCAGATCTTCGCGCTGCCCTCAAATCTGACCCGGCATACCTCAACATTCTTGCCAGCTTGGAATATTTGAGATCTTGCCTAAGGTCGGGATCTGTGGAGTGGATGCAGCGGCCGTTGGTGAGAAGACATCACATTCAGTACTCCCCCGTTTTCCGCTGACCTCCAGCAGTACCGCTCACTGGGCATCCCTCTCCACCAGGGTTTCCTTGTCGTGTTCATCAACCTACTGAAGCGTCGGTTGGCGACCACGATCGATGCCCTCACGTCCAAGGCCAACAAGCTGCAAGCCGCTCGCGACCTGAGCCTGTCCAACCAGGTATCGTGGCAGAGAGTGCAGAAGAGACGGGAGGAAGCGGCAGCGCAGTCCAACATTCCTGAGCTTCTGCAAGCCGAGCTCAAGAAGCAGAGCAAGGAGCTTGAGGATGCCATCTGCGCGCAGGAGAGGGAGGCGCTCCTCGATGGCTCGAACGATGCCGAGTTCGAGGACCTGCGTGGGGATGTGGATGTGACGTTGCACGAGGATCCTGACGAGGACGAGGATGACGACGAGGGGCCGGTGGATGCGTACGAGGAGGAGGAGGGCCTGGGGCCTGCCGGGGATGGGGAGATGGATCATGGGGACCACGGCGAGCGGAGATTTGTCGAAATCGACGAGGTCGCTGGGGTTGAAAGTGCGGACACGACTGTCCGCGACAACCCAGAGCCTTCTCCTGTCGGCGTGGAGATTGACTCTGCGGTCTTGAGTGACGACGTGGATGACGGGGTGGATGAGGAAGCGCCGGCTACAGGTAAGTGTGTTCTTCGATGTCACTCCCCCGAAGATGTGCTGAGTAGTAAACGCAGACGTCCACGATGTAAAGCTCGGGATGATGCGGTACGTCGACAGTATACTGAATTGTTGGAGTATGGTTCTGATCGGCATACCCCACTAGATCGCTTGTCCGAATCGACCAGCGACGTCTCATTTGCGGAGAATGCCAAATGAACTCAACGGCTTCCAGGGAGGATCGGGAGAGGATATTCCGGAGCAGGTCCGCGCTGCAGGACCATAGGTCGACTTACCATCAGACCTACAACAAGCTCATCCGGTTTATCGCTCGGTACCGGGATTCAACGTCGGGTGAGTGTCTAGTCTAAGAATATTGCGTACGAGATCCGATCTGACCCACGTCACTCACAGGGAGATGGCTCTGCCCCTTCTTCAACGCGAAGGGTGGTTGCGCCTATTCTTGGTGCGTCATCTTGACGAGATCGTTCTTATGAATCCGGCCCAGCTTTACGACCACACCCCCTCCCATCATAGCGCTGCCCACTCCGCGGGGAAACGAGGTGCGCTCCACTTCCTCCAATCGCACCAGGAGGATCTTCCCGGAATCGCCGACCCGGACGTCATCGCGAATCTCGATCCCGAGATCCGCGCCGAGCTGAGGGAGAGAAGACAGTCGCCAAGCGCGCTTCTCAGTCGGCATATCGACGTCCGGATCACACGCGGTCCAGGGCATGTACGAGTCTCGGCCAGTACCAGGCCTACTCCATCCCCGGGACTACCGACGTTTTCTCTGCCCTGGACGGGCTAGATGATGATGCCGACCCCTTTCTCGGTTACGGCCTGCTTGTCGACCAGCGGTACGCTCTAGATGTCAACGCGGACCTCATCCCAGAGGGTATGGACGACGACTGAGCAGATCAGTCCATGGCACTGGGAAGATGTAGGGGGGATGCGTGGCTCTGGGGAGGAATCAAGAAGGACAATCATGCAACACAATTTCAGACTCTTTCGGGAATTGCACCTTGCCCTTGTCCATCGTCTGCTGCTCGCTCAGTCACGAGAACTATCTTCCAACACCAAAGACATGTTGCAACAACATGCTCGTGGACACTCTGCGTTGGAAGTTAGTTCTCGTGACTGAGCGAGCAGCAGACGATGGACAAGGGCAAGGTGCAATTCCCGAAAGAGTCTGAAATTATGTTGCATGATTGTCCTTCTTGTATCCTCCGCAGAGTCGCGCATCCCCCGTACATCTTCCCAATGCCATGGACTGGTCTGCTCAGTCGTCGTCCAGACCCTCTGGGATGAGGTCCGTGTTAACATCTAGAGCGTACCGCTGGTCGACAAGCAGAGTGTGTATGCGTGCAAGTGCATATGCATGTGCATGGAGCTGGAGGTGGGGGAGGCAAAAAGAAAGTTCCGAGCGGGACTCGAACCCGCGACCTCCAGATAACAAGCATAATTGCAATCTGAAGCTCTAATCCACCTGAGCTATCGAAACCTCAGGGCAAACGTAGGGCAAACGCAGGGCAAACGCAGACGTTCTTCACATCCCAAGACTGTTCAGTAGAACTCAGTAAGGATGGCGCAAAACAAACTTTGGGGCACTTCACGCGTCTTGCATCTCGCTGGCTGAATGAATACCTCTGATGATAACCCTGTTTACTGATGCATGCCCACACACTCTCCAAGTCCTGCATCGATCATAGCGATTCTGAAGCCACAGGACTAACCATCGTCATCTGTTATAGCATGTCAGTACTGTCTTCTGTATGGACCTTCAGCATGCGTGGGGACTTACCTTGACCTTCCCTCGCTGCGTGTTCTTGTCTTTCTCAATGGATATGTCCACCGTAATCTTGTCAAACACAGAAACCTGGACTTCCTTGCCGTCGGGTGTTGGGATGGATATAGTGTAATTCTCGGCGTCGTAGTTGTGTGTGTCCTTGGTGAAAGTGATGAGACCCTCCAAGCCAAGCCTGTATTTGGTAATGAGCACACAGCACGTGTCTTCAGGCGGTCGTGGAAATATACACACTTTGATACGAAAACAGCCAGGCCGTTCTTGAACGTCCTGATCACAAACGCATCCTCCCGAGACCGTCCATCACCCAAGTTCGATTTCGCTCCTCTACCCTTCAACGCTAAGCCAACGTAGAACTCGACCGAGGCCCTGCTCGCCATCTGCGCGAGTCTGTGACGACGGTTGACGACCTTGAGGGTTCTCTCGACATGGGCTTTGGACTGAAGAGACGGGTGGAGAGGGGTGTAGTTGATAGCGGCGGAGAGCTGGCGATGAGCAAGGACGTCGGCGTATCGTCGGATGGGCGACTGTTACACACTCGTTAGCGACACATGTGGTCAGAGTAAAGATTCCATACTCACGGTGAAATGCGTGTAGATGGGGCTCGCAAGACCGTAATGTCCGTAGGTCTCCTTGGATACACTGCCAGAGCAAAAGTACTCCGCCGACAACATACACCGCGTCGCCATAATTCGCACGAGGGTGTTGAACTCGGGCTCCTGAGTGATCTGCAGAGGTGTGTCAGTGCCTGACTTCCATGGGAAACATGTTTCCAAGGCAATACTCACCACACATCCATCAAGCGAGTCTGCCAAAGCCTTTGAACTGGAAACGTCCAAAGTCATTCCCTTGCGCTTCATGAGGATGTCCTGCAGGACCTCGAAGTTGGTCTTCGGGGGAGGGGAATGTCGCCTGAAGATATAGCCAATCAGCTGCCGTTCGAAGTGGGTTCAAGATACCAGACCTACCTGAGAACAGCGGTAGCAGGGAAAGTCTCCTGGATCTTCGCGGCCACACTAGTGTTTGCTAACAACATGAACTCCTCAACCAGACTGTTTGTCTCCCTGAGCTGCTTCTGCTCCACATCAACTGGCTCCGCGGACTCTGACGAGTCAAGGTGGATCTTGATCTCCGGGGACGAGAGCGAAAGCGCACCAGCACGCATACGCGCTGCCTTGAGCTTGATGGCGAGAGAGTTGAGGAGACGTATAGACTGAGTGAGGTTATCGTTCCGAGATCTGTATCTCGTGTCAGTTGTGTTCTTAAACAGCTCCCTAAGATGCACGACGTACGCGTCGTCCTTTCGCAGCTGTGCCGCCTCGTAGGTGAAGGCCTCCTTGGAGGAGATGACCGACTTGGCAAATCGCACCTTGACGATCTCTGCGTCTTCATTCAACTCCTGTTGTGCGTTGTCAGTAGGCTACAGGCTGGTGTTCACCGTGGTGTCAACATACCCAGATGACAGAGAATGCCAATCGCTCCACAAAGGGCCTCAAGGAACACAGGTTGGTACCGAGCAGAGACGGCAGCATGTCGATGCGGTTGTCCACCAGGTACACTGTTGTGCCTCGCGAAGCGGCCTCAGAGTCCATGGCGTTGTCGGGCAGAACGAAATGAGAGACATCGGCAATGTCTAGTTGATTGTCAGCATGGTGGGTCCCGGTCCCCATATCCTGATGGTCAATAGTATACGCACGGACACCGGCCTCAATATTGCCGTTCGGCAGCTTTCGGGCGTGCAGAGCGTCGTCGATATCCTGACAGCCTGTGGAATATCGTCAGCAAAGAGCAAAACACAGGATCTCTCGTAACACTCACCTGGGGGGTCGATACTGCAGATATCGAGGTCCCGCAAGTCCTCTCGATCACGCCACTCCAAGCTCTCGGCCGTCTTCTCCGGTACAACCCACTTGTCGCCCTCCACCGGAAGGCATCCGAGTATAGCCTTTCCGAATGGCCTGTAGGGCACCTCGTACTCCAACAGCAGACTCTCCTGCTCGGCCTCCTTGCTCTCCACCTTGCCCAACGCTCGCACGAAATGGCCGTCCGGGTATCTTGAGTTTACGGACCAGGTGTCGATCGTAACAAGAATCTTCTGCTCGAGGAGTTGGGGAGCTTGGCGAGTGCGCATACGGATACGGGGGAGAGTGGTAGCAACAGGAGTTGCGAAGACGGTCTGCTGGGCAAGAGAAGTGAGGGCGGCGTCGGACAAGGACGATCGGTCGAGATGACAGACGTATCTATAAGGGCAAGTCAGTACAAAATTGCAGTACACAATGAATGCCGCAACATTCACGCTCTCCAGTTCCTCTTCACGATACCCACTACCCGACCGGTAGGAAGAATCTCCTTTGGCCGTTTGCGCGTCTCCTGATCGACCTCCATTTTCTCCGTTTTCTCCTCGAGAAGCTCCTGGTGTGGGACACCAGCACCCTCGTCGTCGTCGGCGTCGTCGTCGCGAAGAGCCACTGTGGTTCCTTCGTCAGCGACTATGATGTACACACTGCTTAATAACACATACGTTCTTGGTCGACAACCTCCTCTCCTGGCGCCTTCCACTCTGACTCTGGCAGTATTTCCACGACCACAACATCTCCGTTGACCGAGCGGTTCATGGCCTCTCGACCGACAAGGAGAACGGGCTTCTTGAGTCCCGGGATATTCACCGTACCCTGCCGATACAGAGTCAGTACCCGAAGGGGATTGACCGGATTCACCCCACCTACCTCCAGATAGTTGTACTCGTTGGCGTTGAAATGCCCCTGGTGATACCTTCCTGTCTTCACACCGGCGAGAAGAGTGTCTTGGGGAAGGTACTGCAGTCGTCCATCAGCGATGGCACGCCCGTAAACATTCAACTCAGCGTACGTCGGGGTAGATCCTCTTGCTGCGCCTCTCAGACGAGACGATCTCATCGACACCGCCCACGACCAAATCCACCAACCGGTTCCTCTCATCGCCCTCGAGTCCATCAACGTAGTCACGCGCGCTGAGTGCGCTTAAGCCTTCTTTGCTTGCCAACGCGCGGTTACCAGCGTCGTCGGTGAGAAGAACGAGAAGAGGAGGCTTGGACGTGGATTGGCGCAAGTGGTCAGCGTAGAAATGGAGAGTCTGCCGGATAGCTACATGATGATTATCAGCCTGTGACCTCATCGACAGCGAAGTAGTGCAACTGACCTCGATCATTGCGGTCGTTTATAACTTCCTTGCCTTTCTCCGAGTCATCCTCGCGCACAGTAGCGGTCTCGCGCCTCTCCTCATTCCACCACACCCAGACACACCGGTCCTCGTCCTGTATGAGTTGCTGGAGTCGGTTGTACAGCGGCAGCGATCGGTGACGGGTCTCACGTATGGTGGTAGACGGGATGACGAGGGGCAGGGTTGGAGGCAGAGCAGCGAGAAGGTCCATCTGAGACATTGTCAGCGGAACCTCGAATGACACAGGATATATAAGCCCACCTGATGGAGAACTACATTAGTGTCGATGACCAGCCAGTGCCCGGCGCCGTTGAACTTGGAGTGATATGCGTAACCGGCCTCAGGAAGCACGGGTTTGAAACCGGGGAAGTCCTGGCATAGAACACACTTCTCGAATCCACAAGGGATATCATCACGAACGTATCGCTCTCGCAATACTGTAAATTGGCTGTCAGGTAAGAAAATAAGGGCCAGAGACATGTGCTGACTCACCGTTCATGACCTTGCCCCTCGCCGTCTTCTTGAGAAATTTGTTCTCGGACAGCGGGGCATCGGACCGGGCTCTCTTGAGGATGGTGATTGGTGGGTGAGGCTTGGATGACCCCGGGAGGGTAGCTTGCACTGTTGCCATGACTCCGAGCTAGTGATTTGGGCAGCAGGTGGAGTGGAGGACAATGAAAGACTTCGACAGTGAGAGACGGAAGAAGTGCGGTTTTGGTTCCGGGATTGGTCGCGTGGTTCGGGGTTTAACGTACGGGGGATGGGCGGCTCTGCGGAGGAATGTAGGCAACACAATTCCAGACTCTTTCGGGTCTTACACCTTGCCCTTGTCCATTGTCTGGTGCTCAGTAACGAGAATTACTTTTCCCTCACAAAAGAAGTGTTGGAACAGCGTTTCCTTTGCTCTGGAGGTACGCGGGGGGAGGGGCGGGGGGGGCAAAAAGAAAGTTCCGAGCGGGACTCGAACCCGCGACCTCCAGATAACAAGCATAATTGCAATCTGAAGCTCTAATCCACCTGAGCTATCGAAACCAATATTGACGGTTTTGGCTATTTCAATCCTTCAATACCCCAAAGACCACTTGGGATGGAACGGCTGCTTTACGCAGCGCGTGTCATACACGCCGACTAATATGTCTAGGACAAGAAGAATTGAACCATACATATAGTGAAGCGCAGCGTGAAGCATTACCCTGTATACTGTCACGTCTCGGGTTTCTCGGGTTTGTTACTAGATCGCGCTTGGGTCGTCGTCGTCTGTGTAGATGGTTGGCCACGGTTCGCCGGTGTAGCTGGTTGACGACGGTCGCAGGGTGCTGGGGCAGAGATAGATATATTAGCTAGCCGCCGTTCATGGTTATTTCCCCTCTTACCATGCGACAATACCGAAAAGGTTTTTCATACCCCCAAAAACACACAGAGAGCACGCTACAGGGGGAGCAGGAGCAATTAATCCCCTTCCCTTGCCAACCGACCCCCCACCCCCCCGCCGAAATCTCCTCGACCATCCCGTACACCCCTTAGATCCCCCGCCGTGCCCCCTCGATCTTCTTACACCCCCCTCGGATCCTCCGCCGTGCCCCCCCGGCCAGCCAGCACTCCCCTCGGTTCCCCGATGGCACCGCCTGCCGTGCCCCCTCGGCCTTCCAGCACCTCTGGTTATTCCGCCGTCGCTGCCAGGGTAAGTGGGGGGGAGACTGTCAACTCTCCAACAGACTGCGGCTGAAAAAACGGTGGCTGAGCCGCCAGATCGTCCGTGGTGCGTAGTCTGGCCGTCTGGACACCGCGTCGCAAGCCGTGTTGAGTTTCCCCGGGCGGTACCGGAAGTGGTAGCTGAGGTGGTTGATCTCATGCGACCACTTTGCTACGCGCCGACTCATAATCGTCTGGGAGCGGAAGTAGAGAAGAGTCTGGTGATCCGTGATGGCTGTAAACGGTTCACTCACCCCCTCCAGATAGTGCCGCCACGTCTTGATCGCCTCCACCAACGCCAATAACTCCCACTCATAGGTCCCTCAGCGTGTCTCGGACGGCTTGAGCTTGCGAGAGAAGTACATAATTGGGTGGACCGACTTGTCGGGCTGCTCTTGAGAGGAGAATGGAGCTGTTGGCGTCGATGGAGCCTGTCAAGACTTGGCGGCACTATCTGAGGGGGTGAGCGACCCATTCACCGTCATCACCGACCACCAGACTCAGCGCTACTTCCGCTCCCAGCCCTCTATGAGTCGTCGCGTCGCAAAGTGGTCGCACGAAATCAATCAATCAATCATCTCAACTACCACGTCCGTTACCGCCCCGTGACACTTAACGTGGCTTGTGACACGATGTCTCGAAGACCAGACTACGCAGCGGGCACCACCGGAAGGTCGAGGGGGCACGGCAGGGGACCTGGGCAATCATGCTCCCAGGGGTTGTGGTACTGCGACATGGCGAGAATGGGGTGGATATGGCAAGGCAAGGAGGGGATTAGGCAAGGCAAGGTGGGGGTTTCTTTTATACGACAATCTGTTACGCCCCTTAGCGTATTTTGGGGGGGGGGGGGTAAAGAACCCTTTCGGTATTGTCGCACGTAGCGTATTTTTGGGGGGGGGGGAAAGAACCCTTTCGGTATTGTCGCATATGAAAAGAGGAAACACTATGAAAGACAGCTACCCGAGTCCCGTCTACGGAGGCACCTCTAGGACCTTTATAGTCACCGCGCGCAGGCGTTTCTGGCCAAGGAAGGCATAGATGCCACGGACGGGTCCCACCACCCCCTTCCCCGCCCAACTCGATCCAGGCCCGTACAGCCAGTCTCCCAGTCCTCGCACATGGCACTGGCCATGCGGCGCACGGGCCCACTGAGAGTGCTGAAAGATGGTGTGCCGTGTGGACGGAAGTGGAGAGCTCGTGCTGCTGTCCACCGATGTCTGCCGCCGGGGCTCTGAGCTCAGAGCCGGCAGGGTGTCTCGGGGCGACTGCGACTGGGGGTTCTGGGAAGTCAGGGGATCCGGGATATGCACTACAGCAGCCCGGAGGAATCAGCATTTCGGTTGGGACACGCTGGACACAAAGTAGACTGGAGAGAAAAGGCTTACCTGGACTCATGCGCCCGACGCCCAGAACCGCTGCTTCGAGCGCGGCGTCGACTCCGCACTTGCATCTTGCTCTGCCCTCTGTCGCTTCTTGCCTCTCCCCAGACACCCATCTCTCCACCGCCGCACCAACACCACCAACGCATCCCACGTATCCACCGACGTCACCTCCAACGGGCCCAACACCATCCCGGACCTCTCCAGCGCGCGCATCATCTCCGTCCCGCTCCCCAGCACCCCACCGGCCACCACGGCCTGATCTCCCTCGCCCTCTGCCATGTAGGCATCCACCATGTCGGGAGCCACCACCGCCTCCACGCACTGGTCGCTGATGATGGCTGCACGGCTGCTGTAGTAAGCCACGCGCACGTACGTGCTCTCCCTCCACGCCAGTATCCGCTGGCGCAGCTCCTTCCGCTGGGCAGGGGTACACCCCCCTACTGCCGGGGGGAGTATATCCCCGTTCTGCCGTCTACCTGGATCGCTGGTAGCGAGCCCACCATGATGGCCAGCAGTCGAGGCAAGCTGGTGCGCGCGCTTGGTGCACTCGCGGACGGCGACGTGTGCGCGCTCCCAGGGAGCATAGCGGTCGTCATCGTCGATGTCCGGGAGGAGGAGGGCTATGGCGGTGTCGTGGAGGATATGGGGGAGAGGGGGGTCCGGTGTGTGGGGAGGTTGGATGCCCATCGGACAGGAGGGGACCACGGCGTGGAGATGAAAGGTGTGTGGTGTGGGAGTCGAGGCGATGGTGGGGGCGCTGGTGGCTGATGCAAAGGAGTGAGGGGCCGTGTATGTCCACCGATCGCGGGACGCTGGGGGAGTGTACGTGTCGTGTCGCAGATCGCCAAGGTGGGCCGCGATTGCACTATACACGACGTAGGACGGTGTATTTGTTTGTTAAAAAGAACAAGATAAAAAAGATAAAAGTTTGTGTGGGTCGACGCGTCCAAAACAGCTGCCCCAGTCAACGCGAATCGGCATCCCTGTCCACCCCGCATCTTTGCGCCAGCCCGCTGGACTTTATATTCCACCCCACACATTCCCAGAACGCACCCCGGCAGCCCCGACAGAACACAGGAAGGACCTCCAGCGAGAGTGGTATGGCTTCAAGCAGGAGGCCATAGCAGCTGGACCCGGTCATTCTTCCAAGCGACCAAGGCTCCTCCCGGCTCAACCCCGGCTTCCACCAACAAACTGCACTTGCTGCAGGGGACTGTGTTCATTTTCGCAAGAGTCCGGTGGCCTCCTCAGCACTCCGGGATCGAAAAAGGGACCGAAAAATGGATCGAAAAATGGATCGAAAAATGGATAGAAAAATGGATAGAAAAATGAATAGAAAAAGAAATAGATACGGAGTCACAGCAGAGAGCATTCCCCAGTCGTCCCCGACCTGCGTACTACCTCTCCGATGCTCAGTTTGTCTTCGCAGATCGGACGGGATGCGGAAGTGTTTAAGCTCGATGGCCGTGACTGAAGGACGTTGACAGTTCAGTGGTCAGTAGCCGGCATGTTCCGAATGGTTGGTAGCACGCAGCCGTGGCACTGATGTAGGTCGTATTCTGGATGGGGGAGCATGACGGTATGCGCAGGGGACTGTGTTCATTTTCGCCAGAGTCCGGTGCTCCTCAGCACTCCGGCATGGGAAAAGGGATCGAAAAAGGGATCGAAAAAGAAATAAATATGGAATCACAGCAGAGAGCATTCCCCAGTCGTCCCCGACCTGGGTACTACCTCTCCGATGCTCAGTTTGTCTTCGCAGATCGGACGGGATGCGGAAGTGTTTGAGCTCGATGGCCGTGACTGAAGGACATTGGCAGTTCAGCGGCTGTTGAGCAACCGGAGCCTGCTGCGGAGCTTCCACAGCCAAACATGCAACTGAAGTCACTCATTGTCGGGCCATTCATATAGTCTCATCATATCACGGCTGAGTACCTTACGGGTCGCTACCAGGATCAGTCTGGCTACAGTCCGGTGGCCTCCTCAGCACTCCGGGATCGAAAAAGAAAAACAAAGAAAAAAGACAATGGGAATCACAGCAGAGAGCATTCCCCAGTCGTCCCCGACCTGGGTACTACCTCTCCGATGCTCAGTTTGTCTTCGCAGATCGGACGGGATGCGGAAGTGTTTGAGCTCGATGGCCGTGACTGAAGGACATTGACAATTCAGTGGTCAGTAGCCGGCGTGTTCCGAGTGGTCAGTAGCTCGCAGCCGCGCTCTTTCCCCCAGACTACGTTATGTAGACGAGGGGCAGGATCCTCGTTGAGAGACAGATGGACGTCATGTATTCCGTCATTTCATCTCCTATCGATCGATACTGTGCTGTCTGTCCCGTACACGCCGATTCCATAAAGTCCACCGACCCACCGACCCATCGACCCGGCCCATCGACCCGACCCATCGACCCGGCCCATCGACCCGGCCCATCGACCCGGCCCATTGACCCATCGACCCCATAGACCCCAGCACAAGGCGCCCCAAACAAACCAGAAACGAAAACACTGGCCTACGCCTTGCTATCCCTTGCCAGACGCACTCCCTTCCGCACTCCCCGCACTCCCCGCACTCCCTGGGAGTGGCGACGCCGCGGCCGCCGCCACTGCGATCGGCGGCGCTGGCTCTCTCGCTGCTGCCTCGCCTGCACTGCCGCCTGGTGCGGAGCCCTGGCCCGAGCCCTGGCCCGAACCCGAGCCGGAGCCAGAGCCCGACCTGGCACCTGCTCCCCCAGCCGCCGCCGCCGCCGCCGCCGCCTCCTCCAACCTCCACACCCTCTCCCTCAGCTCCTCCACCTCCCTCCTCTCCTCCCTCCCGCCCCTCTCCACCTCATACCTTACCATCTCCCTCAGGCTGTCGGCGCTCTGCTGCAGGTTCCCGAGCATCGCCCCGGCGGCATTCGCTGTCGCCTTGAACTCTTGCATCTGCGCGAGCTGCTGGGCGTACGCGCCCTCGTACCGGTGCAGGAGGTTCTGGAGCGTGAAGCGCAGCGAGTCGGTCGTGGCGAGCAGGTCGTACAGCTGCGAGAAGGGGGAGAGGAACTCGGAGCGCGGGGGGAGGGACACCGCGAGCGGTTTCGGCGACACGGGCGAGGCCGAGTGCGAGTGCGAGTGCGTGTGCGTGTGGGTCCCGGGGGGGTGCGCGCTCACGGCGTGCAAGGCGTGCGATGTCGACGGGGGGGCAGAGGGCCCAGAGGCCGAGCCCCGAGGGGAGGTATTGTACCGCGGGACCCCGCTCGGCATCGTGATGCTCCGCCTGTCTCCCGCGGGCCCGGGCCGGGCGTCATACCGGGTACTCGGGTAGAACCTGTGCGCGCTTTGGGCTTGGGCTTGGGCTTGGGCCTGTGCGGCGGCTTGCGCCTGGGCCTGGGCCTGGGCCTGGGAATGGGCCTGGGCATGAGCCTGGGCATGGACCTGGGCTTGGGCCTGCTGCCTCGCAAACTCATGTCCGGGGGGCGGGTCTCTGTCGGCGGCGGCGTCGCCGTTCGCACGGCGTGTGTCGGCGCGGGCGGAGGCGGGGTGGTGGGGGTGGGCGGCGGAGTGCAGGTGCGGCGGGGGGCGCACGGGGTGGGGGTGGGCGTGCGCGAGCGGGGCGGTGCGCGGGTCGTGGTGGAATGGCGGGAGGGGCGGGAGGATGTGGGGTGGGACGGCGGTCTGGCTCCCGGACGGGGGCGGCTCGCGCGGGGAGGCCTGTTGCGAGGCGAGGGTCTGGTGGTTGAGCGGTGCGCTCTGCGGTGCCGTGCCCGTTAGCACCGGGTGTACGCTCTCGCGTTTCAGAGACCGGAGACAGACACAAGACTCACCTTTGAGCCCGGGACGACGACGTCGTCCTTGTCCGCCGCGCCCGTCACGATACTCATCTTCTCCACCTTGTCTCTGGTCTTTTCCCTCCGCCTGCCCACGCCGCCGCCACTCGTCCGCGTCGGCCCCGGCGCCATCCCAGGCTGCCCCCCCCCGGACGCGCCGGACGCGCCCGACCCGCCCGACCCGCCCGAGCCCGAGCCCTTGGCGGCGATCTCCCTCGGCGTCGCGGGGTAGCTCGGGCCGCCTGCGACTCTGACGCGGCGCGAGGCGATCAGTGCTTGTTGCTGTTCCTTTATGGAGAGAGTGTCGCGGACCTGCACGCGCGATGAGCCTTGTCTTGTTGTTTCTGGGGCGGGGTGGGGTGGGGCGGGGGCGGGGGAAGAGGGGTGGGGGAAGAGAGGCGGGGAAGAGGCGGGGGAGGCGGGGGCGGGGGAAGAGAGGCGGGAAGAGAGGCGGGAAGAGAGGCAGAGGAAGAGAGGCGGGAAGAGAGGCAGAGGAAGAGAGGCGGGGAAGAGGCGGGGGAGGCGGGGGCGGGGGAAGAGAGGCGGGAAGAGAGGCGGGAAGAGAGGCAGAGGAAGAGAGGCGGGAAGAGAGGCAGAGGAAGAGAGGCGGGAAGAGAGGCAGAGGAAGAGAGGCGGAGAGAGAGGCAGAGAGAGAGGCAGAGAGAGAGGCGGAGAGAGAGGCGGAGAGAGAGGCAGGTCGACGTACGGTCTTGAGCTGGTCCCCATCAATCGCCTTAAAGTCAAAACCCATCACGACGGGACTCGGGATCGCGCCCCCCCCGCGCCCGTGGTCCCTGCGGGCCTCGCGCGACGCGCCAAATCCGATGGTGGGCTTGAGCGTGAGGTTGTGGGCGTTGCGGCGGGCGCCGGCGGACGCGGGCGGGGGCGCGAGGTGGGTGGTGGGGTGGGTGGTGTGGGTGGCGGGGGGCGGCGAGCGGGAGGAGCGGGAGCGGGAGCGGGAGGGGGAGGGGGAGCGGGAGGGGGAGCGGGAGGGGGAGGGGGAGGGGGAGGAGGGGCGGGGCGGGCGGGGGGCGACGCGCCGGCGCTTGTGGTCGGGGTCGTCGCTGTCGGACTCGGACGAGCTGGGGGTGGGCGTGGGCAGGCAGTGAGGCATCAGTACACGTCCACGGCAGTCTCAGTCGTCGTGCGAGTGCCGGACAAGGCACCCAGGGGAAACACCATGTCGCACGGCGGGGACGGGAGGGGAAGCGCGGCCGGGAGCGTTTCAGCTCTCGCGGGGCGCGGCGTCCCGACAAGGACGCGCGTCGCAGCGTCCCGCGCCGCACCGCACACCACGGAACACACGACACACAAGCAACCACCACTCACCCATGCCCATCCGGGTCCCTCCGCCTGCGCGCCGCGTACGGGTACCCCTCGCCGCCACTGCGGTCGTCGTCGTCGTCGCGGTCGGGCGAGCTGCCGCCCGGCGGGGGGTCGCGCAGGCTCGAGGTCCTGCGGGGGGGGGCGGGGGCGGGGAGGGAGGTGGGGGCGGGGAGGGGGGTGCGGGCGGGGAGGGCGGGGATGCGGGGGGGTTGCGGCGGGGCGGGACGGAGCAGCGGGGCGGGGCGGAGCGGCGGGGCGGGGCGGAGGAGCATGGCGGGGAGGGGCGGGGAGCGGGCGGGGCGGGCGGGCGGCGGCGTGGGTTATATGTGGGGGTGGGACAGCGCGGCGTGATGGCGGACGGGCAGGGGGAGGGAAGGGGGGCACGGGCACGGCACGGGCACGGCACGGCACGGGCACGGGGCACGGGGTGTGTGGAGGGAGTCGAGTGGTGTGTGGGGCGAGGGGCGGGCGGGCGGGAGGCGCGGGTGATGGTGGTGCGGGCGGCAGAAGAACAGTCGTATATACAATCCCATCGTCAGCGCTTCCCTTCCCCCCCCACCCCAACAGAACCCACGGGTGCACGCTGCTCGCGCCATACTCGAACCGCGCACTCCGCGGCGAGGCCTGGCCCGGCGCGTGGCTGCGACTCGTCGAACTCGCCATCTCCTGCTGCACGTGTGTCCCTGTCCGAGGGTGCGCAGAGCACAATAAGAATCGCGGAGCGCGCAACGGTGACTCCCGGCCGGTGCTGTGGCCTTTTGTTCACTGCGCGGGCGCGGATGGCGGATGCGAAGAGGACAATAGCGCGGCGCTGCGACGCACGCAGGGGCTAGGCGCGGGGATACGCCCCGACCCTGCCCCTCCATCCCATCCTGCAGTCGCCGTCGCCAAATCCGTTCCTCCCGTTCCGTGCGTGTGCCTGGTTCCTCCAGCACCCCACCCCGTGCGTACGTGCGTGCGTACGTGCGTGCATGGCCACCCAGGGAAGCACGTGTCCATGCGTCGCGCCCGCCTGAAACGGGCCGTTTCAACTCCACCTGCAGGTGCGGGTGCGCTGCCGCAATGCCGCGAGCATGAGGGCATGTCAGGCGGGCGCTCGCGGCGGGACCGATAGGCTCGGCGGCGGCGCCTGTTGCCTGTTGCGTGTTGCGTGTTGCGTGTGTGCGGGTGTGCGGGCGTCGGGCTCTTTTCAGGAATAGATCAGTGTGCATGCAACCGTCCATATTGCGTAGTGAAAAGGTGCTAGTATGGCCAGTCCCCAGCCGCTACCCCGCTGGCGGCGTGGCCGTGGTCGTGGCGTGCCCCGAGCCGAGTCGGCCTCGATCACGGTGCACGTCCAGCTGTGCATGCGTGCATACTCGACTGCAGGGTGCACGGCGCAGAGACCCGCCCCGGTCACGTGACGCGGTGGAGGCCGTCGTGATTTTCCAGCTCCCCTCGCGCAGGCCTTCAGCTCGCCTCTCTCTCTCTCTCTCTCTCTCTCTCTCTGCTCTGCCACCCGTCCATATCCACCCCCCCCCCCCCCCCCGCCCGCCCCACGCCACACCACATGGTGGCCCCAAAACGCAAGCGCGACGACAACCCGTCCGACGGGGCTGTCCCTGCGCTCGTCCGTCCCAAGGCGGGCACAAAGTCCTTTGCGTCTGGTAAAGCTGTCCGGGATGCTCTGGCGACGGGGAACCCCCAAGGTCAGTCCTGTCGATGTCCTGTCCTGTCCTGTCGCTGTCGATGTCTCTCCCTATGTATCCTCCCCTCCCACCCCCCACCCCCCACCCCCCACCCCCCACCCGCCCGCCCGCCCGGCACGCGCTGACCCAAGCACCCACCCACCCACAGCATTCATCTCATTCCGCCAGCAAATCACCACCCCGCACTCCCAGCTCCCGCTCGCCATCACCCACCCGGCCGTGCTCGTGCTGCAGCACTACCTCGACCTCTCTCCGGCGGGCGAGGAGATTTTCAGGGCGTGGCAGGTTGGCGATCAGGTGCGTGTCGGTTTTCGAACGAGCGTCGCCACGAAGTGGCGGCGCGAGTGAGGTTGGACGAGGGGGGGGCGAACGAGCGTCGCCACAACCGCCGAACGAGGGGGGGGGTGAGTGGCGGCGCGAGTGAGGTTAGACGAGGGAGGGGGACGGGGACGGGGACGGGGACGGGGACGGGGACGTACACGGGCACAACGGCAACGGCTGACGGCGTGACGCACCCGGCGTACAGACAAAGAGCGAGCAGCAGACACACGCCGCAGTCGAGCTCCTCGCCGAGATCATCAGCGTGCTCAACCCCTTGCCGTTCTTCCGCTCCAGCATCGTCGGGCTCGTCAACAAGATCGTCGCGGGCGCCGAGCCGTATCATGATTTGGTGAGTTGGCTTGGGGTGGGGTGCGATGCGATGGTGCGGTGGAGGGGGGGGGGGGGGGGGGGGGGGGG